>SJYW01008231.1:558943-582949 GCA_006410735.1 Raphicerus campestris
GGGGAGGGGGGAAGTGAAACATCAGAAGATTATCACTGATCGCAGAGCAGAGGCGTCACAAAGACTAGTGCTTTTCTGTACTTGGGAAGACTAGGATTTGAGGTAATTGAAATTAGCCCTTAGGTATGCATCTGTTTATCTAGGGCCTGTTACCCAAAGCCTAGAGAGCTGCTTATTTTTCTCCATCTGAATTCCCCTCAGGGCTTGACTCTGGTGGAAGTCAAGAGGTGTCCTGGGCAAGGTATGCAGGGAGGGGTCTGGAGCTTTCAGCTGCTCTCCCCCAAGCTCTCCAAACCGGAAGTTCTCTGAACCCCCTACTTTTTGGGTTTTTACGGAGGCTTCTTTACAGAGGTTTGATTTATTAAATTGTTAGCCTTTGGTGATTGATTGAATCCAGACATCATGGGGTAGGACTGAAAGTTCAACTTCTCTAACACGTGGTCTGTCTCCCAGGTAAACCAGTCTCCTCCTTCAGGAGCAGTCCAAAAGTCACCTTTACTTGTCTCAAAGCTTAGGAAATTCCAAGGGTTTCCAGACAGCCTGAAATGGCAAGCAAACAGGTATTCCTTATAGTAGATCACACTGTCACAGGGAGGTGCTCAGGAAGTTCCCAAGTAAACTGAGCACTGGAACCAAGTGAACCAGCTAGGAAGCTTTACAGAAAGTGTTGTTTGAAGGAAAAGTTTTCGTGTCTTATGTCACATGTTCTAGTTTGTCGCTAAGTCATGTCCATCTCTTTGCAGCCCCACGGACTGTAGCCCACCAGGCTCCTCTGTCCGTGGAATTTCCCAGGCAAGAATACTGGGATGAGTTGCCATCTCCTTCTCCAGGGGATCTTCCCCACTTAGGAATTGAACCCATGGCTCCTGCATCGGCAGGTGGATTCTTTACCGCTGAGCCGCATAACATGACTCATTAAAAGAACACGACAGCTTACTTGCTGCAAGTGATTTAATTGTTGNAGATCTTCCCCACTTAGGAATTGAACCCATGGCTCCTACATCGGCAGGTGGATTCTTTACCACTGAGCCACATAACATGACTCATTAAAAGAGCACGACAGCTTACTTGCCGCACGTGATTTAATTGTTGGAGGTGGAGGTGGCGTACATCCTGCTCCCTAACCCTGTTCTCAGTACTTGCATCTGTGCTGCTGGTCTGTTTTTGCAGTTTTAACTGATATGTACAGACTCTGTCCTTACCTCGCACTCATTTTTTGCCCATCGAAAATGAGCAGTAAGAGCCAAGGTTAATAAGATGTGATAGTCTTAGGGAAGAGAAAAAGAGTTGGTAAACAATTAAGATTGTTCTACTTAGAGATTACAGGCACTAGCCAGAATGTGCTGGGAACAGATAAACAAAGCAGNTTATAAATAAGTTCATCTGTGTGCTTTTTTTGATTCTATTTATAAGTGACATGCTCTCTTGGCGTTTTAAACTAATTGAATGGTGTTCCAGTGATGTTGTCTTTCGTGAAATACTTTGTTACATACATTTGTAGGCACTGAGGACAGCAGAGCTGATCTGGGTAGCGCTTGGCTTTCCGAGAGTGTGAAATCACTGTGGCTCTAGTAAAAAGTGGTATGTGTAGTGGTGTGAAATCTTCAGCGTTTGTATTTTGGTAAGATGGGTGATGGCGCTTCCCAAGAGGCACTGCTGGTATATACCCGCCTGCCAGGGCAGGAGATAGAAGAGGTGTGAGCTGGATCCCTGGGTCGGGAAGGTCCCTGGAGGAGGGTGTGGCAACCCACTCCAGGATTCTTGCCTGGAGAATCCTGTGGACAGAAGAGCCTTGTGGGCTACAGTCTATAGGGTCACAAAGTGTCAGACGTGACTGAAGCGACTTAGCACACTTGCACACAAGATGGATGTTGGCAAACATTTGTCGAATATCAGGCTTTGGTGATCAGGTAGCTAGCATTTATTTTAGTGATGTAGCTCTTTTGACCTGATACCTGATTTTTTTTATTTTTAGTGATTGTATTTGTTGATGTACTTTCGTAATTGTATCTGTTGATTTATTTTTGGCTGGGTCTTGGTTGCTGCACGGGCTTTTCTCTACTTGTGACAAGCAGGGGCTACTCTCTAGTTTGGGTGCCTGAACTTCTTGCGGTGGCTTCCTCTTGTTGCGGAGCACGGGCTTAGGTGCTCTGTAGCACATGAGATCTTCCCAGATCAGGAATCAAACCCATGTCCCCAGCATTGGCGGATTCTTAACCCACTGCGCCCCCAGGGAGGTCCTGTGAGGGCCTGTTCTCTCGATGCTCTAATGAAGTCTCTCTCTTTTTTAAAAGTAAAGCGAAGTCGCTCAGTCGTGTCCAACTCTTTTAGACCCCATGGACTGTAGCCTACCAGGCTCATCCATCCGTGGGATTCTCCAGGAGTACTGGAATGGGTTGCTGGTTCCTTCTCCAGGAGATCTTCCCAACCCAGGGATCGAACCCGGGTCTCCCGCATTGCAGACAGACGCTTTACCATCTGAGCCACGAGGGAAGACTCTCTCTTTTTTTTTAAGTCACCACCAATTACGTGTTGAGTTTGTGCTGCTCCCAACACCGGTTTTGAGCAGGCACTGAGCGTACCAGGAGTGAAGCTTTTGTTTTCTTAGTCTTTTTCTTTTTTAAGCCTTGACCCTAGCCATGCCTGTTTTTCATTTCAAACTGACCGAATTCTGGGGGGAAAAGGTAGCAGCAGTAGCCGCAGCGGGCTTACCAGAGAGTTGACAGGAGCAGCAGACTGGAGCTGAGTTTCTGCCGGTCCGACAGGAGATAGCAGCTTGCAGTCTTCCTTTTTTCACAGAGAAAAATGGTCAAGAGGGACCACATCTCTTTAAGAAGTGGGGAGGTCAGCATAACCGCCTACCCGGTGGTTTAATTTGCAGACAGGATTTGAGGAAGGCTTTTCTGATGTCGGTTGTTTACTTCCTCCTCTTTTAGGTGATGCTTATACGCAGAGCCTTTGTGACTGCCCCAGATCAGGAAATTGCCCTTGTTTCCGGAATGGGAAGTCAGGAAATGTCTGTTGAAGTTTGCCAGTAACACGGTGTTGGATTTCAGCCTGGCTGATGTGCTGGTATATGCAAAGGGACACCTGTTCTTCCAGGTTTATAGCACCTGTCGAGAGGAGTCAGCTCTGGTGGATGGCCTACTAATTACTAACCTGTAGAATTACCCTGATTTGAGCCTCTTCCCCTTCCCTCACTACTCATGCAGTAGATATTTCAGAATTAAGCTTTCCAAGACTTCCCCTGTGGCCCAGTGGTTAAGACTCCACACTCCCAGTGCAGGGGGCACAGATTGGGGATCTAAGATCCTGCAAGCCACGCAGAGTGGCTGGGGAATAAAAGCTTTCCAAAAAAAGCAGAATGTCTGTTCTGAAATACTTCTGCCTGCTCAGTTTATTGGGGCTTCCCTGGTGGCTCAGCAGTAAAGCATCTGCCTGCAGTGCAAGAGCCTCAGGAGACGCGGGTTCGATCTCTGGGTTAGGAAGATCCCCTGGAGGAGGGAATAGCAACCCCTCCAGTATTCTTGCCTGGAGGATCTCCCCATGGATACAGGAGCCTGGTGGGCTGTAGTCCATTGGGGTCTCAAAGAGCTGGACGGGACTGAAGCACACCGCATGCTCAGTTTACTTAACCCCCTTTGCAAGGAGAATTCCTCGGTCTCTTCTGCATCCTGTAGTTTGCTTTGTATTCGGGATGGGCCTTTTTCACATGTAAATTTTGTAGTAGATAAGAAGCCTCGATTTTAAGGACTAGTTAAATCAGGAAAAGATGATGGACTTGAGATTATTGTCTTCAGCTTCCTAATTTTCAGGAAACTGATTATGTCAGTGGTTTCGTTATCCGATGGTGAGCTTACATTCATTGTCCCAGTAAGGTCACCTCGGAAGAAAATGAAATCAAGCCAGCTCTTTGGCCGCATTTCCCTGTTTACTTAGCGGCGTTTATTTATGTTTCTTACTGGAGTGTTTCTGTTCTGAGTGGCCTTGCGGTGGGGCTGCTTCTCTGTGCGGGTGAGATCTTTCCTGCTCTGCTCCTCCACCCTCCATCCGGAGGTCCCCATGCACCCAGGGTGGTCTGGGTCTTGGGCACAAGGTGCTGCTGAGCCCTTGAAATGCGGTTGGTCCCAACTGAGAATCACCACGTGTGGAGAAGGCACACCAAATAGGAAGACAGTGATGAAAAAAAAAAAGTCTCTAATAAAGGTGCATATCGAGTATGTGTCAAAATGATAATATGTTAGGCAGACTGAGTAAAGGAAAGATCTGTGAATTTCACCTGTTTCTTTTCGCTTTGTGATGTGGGTATGGAACGTTTAAACTCGGCTTCCTTGCTGCTGGACGGTGCTCCTCCAGAGAACCCATCTCTGGGAGGCCCCAGGTTGATTAAGGGAAATCCACACATTTTAAAATTGTCTGTCTGGGCTCTGCCACCCTGTTCCAGGGAATGTGATGTGATGACTTCATTCACCTAGTGACCCTTGGCTGACTAGGGTCTTGTGATTTGTTTTGCTTTCCTAGTGATGATGGCCAAGGAGAAGCCGCCCATAACGGTAGTTGGAGATGTGGGAGGACGCATCGCGATTATAGTGGTAGGTCGCCGTCCCCCTGCTGTGCAGAGTTCACATGACTTTTAGTAGGTGTCCACCTTGGGATGGGTGTCCAGTGGGGATGGTACCTTTAAATGGATCCGTCTAGTCTTGAACCCTCCCTAAGACAAGTAGCAGAAACTTTTAAACCAGATGAACAGGGATTATTATTACAATTTACACATGTAAAATGAGCACAGTAGTAGTAATTGTAAGTAAATTCAGTTCCACAAATAACTTTTGTCTTCAGGGCTCTGGGTTCTGTGAAAGCAGCTGATCCTACTCCACCCTGAAGTCTGTGGGCCGTGGAGTGAGCTAGACGGGCCTCCATTTCCACTATTGAGAACATGCGTCTCCTTTGTTTCTTTAACACAATACCTGTGCTCCCAGCTCTCAACTGCTTCTGCTGGGCCACGGGGTCTGACCTTTACTACGGCTCACTTCATTGCTCTGTTGCCATCCGTTAACTTCCTCTTGGGCAAACAGTGAATGGGACACTGGCTGTGCGGTTTTCATCAGAAGTGTGAAATCGGGAGAGGAGTCTTGGGTGATTTTATAAGGCTTTGCCGCGCTCTCCTCTGAAGTGCAGGAAGTTCAGTCTGCGCGGCTCTGTTGCCGCTGCCGAGGGGTGTTCAGTCCTGTCTTTGACCCGGGCGATGGCTCTGTTCTTCCACTGGACACCCTCGGAAGCGAAGCGCAGAGAGGCATGTGTTTACAGACGGGGGGTGGAGGGACCTTCTCGAGCCGAGTGCGGGTGTCTCCGCAGGATGACATCATCGACGACGTGGAGAGCTTCGTGGCGGCTGCGGAGATTCTGAAGGAGAGAGGCGCTTATAGGATCTACGTCATGGCCACCCACGGCATCCTGTCCGCCGAGGCCCCCCGTCTGATCGAGGAGTCCTCCATCGACGAGGTCNCGGCTGCGGAGATTCTGAAGGAGAGAGGTGCTTATAGGATCTACGTCATGGCCACCCACGGCATCCTGTCCGCCGAGGCCCCCCGTCTGATCGAGGAGTCCTCCATCGACGAGGTCTGTCTATTCTTTTCAAGGTGTTAAATCTTCATTTTATATGGAAAGAGCTAACCTTATTTCTGTGTAAGGTAGACATGCTGGGTTGAGCCGTTCAGGGAAGTTCACTTGGTCCAGCGTAGGGATCCGTCTGCTCCTGAGTCAGGATTTGCTGCTGTCTTCTGTGAATGGTTCAGTGGCTCACTTCCTCCCTCTCCAAAGGCCCGAAATCACGATTGAGTGGCTGGCAGTCTGTCTGGGCAAGTGTCAGATTTACAGTTAGAAATACGGGCTTGCCTGGTAACTCAGCGGTACAACACACCTGCAGTGTAGGAGCCGCAGGAGACACAGGTCCCACCCCTGGGTCGGGAAGGTCCCCTGGAGGGGGCATGGCAACCACCCCAGTATTCTTGCCTGGAGAACCTCATGAACAGAGGAGCCTGGTGGGCTACAGTCTATAGGGTTGCAAAGAGTCGAACATGACTCAAGTGGCTTGGCACGCATGCATGCCCGGTTAGGAATATATGTCTATTTTCATAAAGACTTGCTCTCTGTACTTCAGTATAATTTGATTCTAAAGTACCCTGTCTCTCAATACCTAAACTCTTCTCCAATAGGAAGGTTTCTCGCAGAGCTGGGTCTCACCCTATCATTTCTGCATACATAGACCAAGACCTCCATAAGTTTCTCTTTTGAATCCCTTCCCTTGAATGTAAACCTTCCCTTGTATAATGTTGGTTTAGTTTGTAAAAACACCCCGTAAAGTAAGGTTTTGTCATTTGAAACTTGGTCTGTGGGTACCAAATGTCAGACACACGTTTCCAAGAGACCATGTCAGGCCACACAACGTCCATGACCGTGTTTATTTTCTGTCGCTNGGTCCATGGGGTCGAAAAGAGTCAGACATAACTGAAGCGACCTAGCACATTTTTAGATTTGGGGTTTGTCTTTGGTCTTTAGAGTAAAGGCTGTTTTACCTTTAGATTTGTAGTTTCTGAAGGTTTGCCAAAGTTCTAAGGAGCCACTTGTTTTGCTAAGTTGTGTCCAACATTTTATAACGCCACGGACTGTAGTCCACCAGGCTCCTCTGTCCAAGGAATTTCCCACCCAAGAATACTGGAGTGGGTTGCTATTTCCTTTTCCAGGGAATCTTCCTGACCCAGGGATTGAACCCGTGTCTCCTGCATTGGCAGGTGGGTTCTTTACCACTGAGCCACCTGGGAAGCCCCAAGGAGANCTCCTCTGTCCAAGGAATTTCCCACCCAAGAATACTGGAGTGGGTTGCTATTTCCTCTTCCAGGGAATCTTCCTGACCCAGGGATTGAACCCGTGTCTCCTGCATTGGCAGGTGGGTTCTTTACCACTGAGCCACCTGGGAAGCCCCAAGGAGCTGCTTTGAGTGGTAGCGATTTGCTTTGATCCTTCAGAGGCACTTTTCCCTTTAAACAGTGCAGACTTTCAGACACCCAGTCATCTTTGTCCTTGAGAGGCGAGGCCAATCTGATTCCAAAGTCCCACTAGTGGGTTGTATGAAATGCATCCTGGGACCAAAGAAAGGGTCCCACCCCCGCACCATTTTTGTCTGAGGCACACAGCCCCTGGGTACCACTCACCACTCCCATGTCCCTTCCTCTTATTGGCTGGGAAGAGAATGGGGAGCCCGGCTTAGCAAGCTTCTCTGTAACTTGAGCTCCTCTAAAGACCCAAGGACCTCCTCTCTTCTGCCTTCTCTGTGTGTGTGTGTGTGTGTGTGNTTATTGGCTGGGAAGAGAATGGGGAGCCCGGCTTAGCAAGCTTCTCTGTAACTTGAGCTCCTCTAAAGACCCAAGGACCTCCTCTCTTCTGCCTTCTCTCTGTGTGTGTGTGTGTGTGTGTGTGTGTGTGTGTGTGTGTGTGTGTGTGTGTGTGTGAGAGAGAGAGAGAGAGAGAGAGTGCATGTATGGGGCCACTGGAGGGGCTGTTTTGATCCTCAGTCTCTGAACTCTTCTTCCAGCAACTCCTTCAACGGATTGAAGAACTGGAGAGGATAATTAGAGAAAGAGACGAATTGCTGGTAATATCAGCCAGTTCTGCGGGAAAGGGTGGTGAGAGGGGGAGTTAGGGGGTAGGATGGTTGCCCAGAGCCTGGCCCCTCTCCCGGGGCTCACCCAGATTCCCACCCCAGGGGTCTGCATGCCTTCATTCTAGGGTGATGTATGTCCCCTGCCTCTTGGGGTGCTGTCCCTGGCATGTGGGAACATTCTTTCCCTGCTCATTGGTCCATCTGGGGCCCACACGGGACATGAAACCAGCCACCCAAGATTCACTGGTTTCTTGAAGGACAGTACTTCTCCTTGGGGCTTCAGAAAGACCCACCCCATCCTGTTCTGTTCCTAAAGCGTCCTGGGATTAAACTAGGAGTGTCTGTGTGTGTGTGTTCGGTGTGTGTGTGTGTGTGTGTGTGTGTGCTGTCTGTGCGTGTTGTCTTTCACTGTCAGGAATTATTAAACCGGAAGCTGAGTGGGATGCCGTCTTCAGAAGAGGCCACCATGGTCACCTGGGAAGAGCTGGAGCAGGCACTTACTGATGGCTGGAAGGGCTCACAAACGGTAAATAAGGGTGGGGGGTCCTGGAGGGGGCAGTGGTCTTGGAAGGGGCCCCTGAACCTCACAGTGTCCTGATATGTGGATGTTTATAGTCTCCTTCACGAGTTTTCTGTTAATACTATGGATAGTTTTCATGTTTTTCCCCAAGCTTGTAAGGAGCCCTGCTCTAATGTGGCATTCACACAAGTGAAGGTATTGATAGGGTAGGTTCCTAGAACCAGAAAACATGTTTATAGTTTGGCGGCTGCTGCTGCTGCTGCTAAGTCGCTTCAGTCATGTCCGACTCTGTGCGACCCCATAGACGGCAGCCCACCAGGCTCCGCTGTCCCTGGGATTCTCCAGGCAAGAACACTGGAGTGGGTTGCCATTTCCTTCTCCAGTGCATGAAAGTGAAAAGTGAAAGTGAAGTCACTGAGTCGTGTCCAACTCTCAGTGACCCCATGGACTGCAGCACACCAGGCTCCTCCATCCATGGGATTTTCCAGGCAAGAATACTGGAGTGGGGTGCCATTGCCGTCTCCATAGTTTGGCTAACTTTGGCCAAAATTGCCTCTCGTGGTTGTGGTTCTGATTTGGAGTTCCACGAACAGCAGAGGAGAAAACTTGTTTCTCAGTACCGGATTTTGTTTGTTTTTTTTTAAAAAAATATTAGTTTGCTGCATCAGATCCTGGTTGCGGCATGTGAAATAGGATATAGTTTTAGTTGCAGCACGTGGGATCTAGTTCCGCGACCAGGGATCGAATCCAGGGCCCCTGTACTGGGATCATGGTGTTTCAGCCACTGAACCACCAGGGAAGTGCCCAGAGCATAGTTTTGATTTGCTTTCCTAGCTTTTCAAAGTTCCTTTAGAGTCTGTCCTAAAACACATGAGTCCCTTCACTGTCTGCGCACAAGGGTGAGTAACCATGGAAATAAAACCCGTTCAGGGAGCCTTTTGCTGATGGTGACTTGTACACATGGGTGGCATCTTCCTCGAGGCAGTGCATAGGATAACCAAACCAAGCTTTCTTCGTCTGAACAAAGTGGGTATTTTCAAATGACCCTCAAGGACAAGGATCAGGGGCCCTTTTGGTCTTGACATTCCTCTTCCTCTGACTTAGTGTATCTGGATTCCTCAGAAAGGGTCTCACAAGTAGGGGAAAGAGAGTGAGGCTTTTGGCGCCACCAAGTGGCCATCTGGGGTGCACCAAATACCGTCTTGGTACAAAGACACCCCTCTAGTCTCCTTGTTTTCTGAGGTCAGGGCCCTCTTGGAGGAAAGCAGCATCAGCAAGTTCAAGGAAGAGCCTCAAACCAAGTGACCAGCCTAGAAAAAGGTGGCCTCTGCTTTCCTGTCATTTTTTTAAGCCAAAGCTTTTTTGCATTTACCCACATATCACAATTTCGAGAGAGCAGCACATTTTTGGGGGTGCCAGCAGAAGACACCCGCGAGACCTAAAAATAAGCCTCGAAGGAAGCACCTCGAGACCTTTTACTTGTCCAGAAGTGAGAAAGTGGCAGGGTTCTGACGGTTGCTCAGAATCACGAAGAGCCCCAGAAGCAGATGAGAATAAATATAAATATTAATTTTTGAGAAACAAGAGTCAGTAATGATCATAATGAAAGCAGTGGAGAGTTTCACTCTCTCAAGCTAAGGAAATACAACATGCTTGAGCCCAGTTGTTTGTTTGTTTTTTGCCTTGTTGGCAGTAACTCTAAGGTGATTGTGAGGTACACTGTCCGCCTGCATCATGAGTAGACAGGCAGGATTGAGGCTTGGATGTGAGTGCAGGGGGTGGGGGGATGTGTGATGAGTAGAGAGGAGTAGATTGCATGCTTGGAGACGCAGACGTGAGGAAGGACACGGTCCATGTAGCGGCTACAGTTCAAGGAGCTCAGAATTCATGTGGAAGATGCTCATCCCAGGATCTGAGTGTGGAAGGACGCTGACCACTTGTTCCCAAGGGTGTGTTCTGATGGCTGAAGGGGGAGGTCTTTGCAGCTTTGCTTATATACCCAGAGGTGCTGCTGATGCTTCTCTTCTACCTTCTTTTCTCTCCTTCTTCCTCCTCCTCATACTTCTTCAAGCCATTCTTGTATCAGCTGCATCCCTAGGGGAGAGGTCTTGGAGAATCTTCTGTAAAACAGAGTTGACTACCTCCCATGATTCATCTTGTTAGAATTTGATTTATTCTTGACTGCACGGGGTCTTTGTGGCTGTGTGCAGTCTTTGTCTCGTTTTGGTGAGTGAGGGCTGTTCTCTGGTTGCACGGGCTCCTCACTGTGGTGGCTTCTCACGTGGCAGAGCCAGGCTCTGGAGTGCGGGCCCAGTAGCTGTGGCACATGAACTTAGTTGTTCCACAGCATGTAGAATCTTCCTGGATCAGGGATCAAACTAGTGTCCCCTGCATTGGCAGGCAGATTCTTTACCACTGGACCACCAAGGAGGCAGGCAGTCTTAACCACTGGGCCACCAGGGAGGCCTCTTGGTCCCCTGTAGATAAACTGTTTTCATAAACAATGCCTCAGACTCTGTCTCTGTGCATGTATGCCTGTTCTTTCATGAGAGTCAATACAGACCGTTCCTATCTATGGAGTTTCTGAGTTTGTGCTTTACATTGTAAATACATGGTTTACTTTCCCTACTATGTACACGTCTGCTGCCAGCAATGGGTCAATGGTGGAGTAGACTTTATATTGTAAACTCAGTAAATTACTCATGTGCTTTATTTCTAGACGCAATAAAAGCTGGAGTTGATCACGTGATTTAGCAGGTTCCCCCCCACCTTTTTAAAATTTGTAGTTTGGCTGTGCTGAGTCCTCATTGCCACGTGTGGCCTTTCTCTAGTTGTGGTGAGTGGGGAATATCCTCTAGTTGCAGCGCGTGGGTTTCTCACTGCGGCGCCTTCTCTTGTCGTGGTGTATGGGCTATCTATGCCTGTGGGCTTCAGGGGTAGTGGTGTNAAAAATATTAGTTTGCTGCATCAGATCCTGGTTGCGGCATGTGAAATAGGATATAGTTTTAGTTGCAGCACGTGGGATCTAGTTCCGCGACCAGGGATCGAATCCAGGGCCCCTGTACTGGGATCATGGTGTTTCAGCCACTGAACCACCAGGGAAGTGCCCAGAGCATAGTTTTGATTTGCTTTCCTAGCTTTTCAAAGTTCCTTTAGAGTCTGTCCTAAAACACATGAGTCCCTTCACTGTCTGCGCACAAGGGTGAGTAACCATGGAAATAAAACCCGTTCAGGGAGCCTTTTGCTGATGGTGACTTGTACACATGGGTGGCATCTTCCTCGAGGCAGTGCATAAGATAACCAAACCAAGCTTTCTTCGTCTGAACAAAGTGGGTATTTTCAAATGACCCTCAAGGACAAGGATCAGGGGCCCTTTTGGTCTTGACATTCCTCTTCCTCTGACTTAGTGTATCTGGATTCCTCAGAAAGGGTCTCACAAGTAGGGGAAAGAGAGTGAGGCTTTTGGCGCCACCAAGTGGCCATCTGGGGTGCACCAAATACCGTCTTGGTACAAAGACACCCCTCTAGTCTCCTTGTTTTCTGAGGTCAGGGCCCTCTTGGAGGAAAGCAGCATCAGCAAGTTCAAGGAAGAGCCTCAAACCAAGTGACCAGCCTAGAAAAAGGTGGCCTCTGCTTTCCTGTCATTTTTTTAAGCCAAAGCTTTTTTGCATTTACCCACATATCACAATTTCGAGAGAGCAGCACATTTTTGGGGGTGCCAGCAGAAGACACCCGCGAGACCTAAAAATAAGCCTCGAAGGAAGCACCTCGAGACCTTTTACTTGTCCAGAAGTGAGAAAGTGGCAGGGTTCTGACGGTTGCTCAGAATCACGAAGAGCCCCAGAAGCAGATGAGAATAAATATAAATATTAATTTTTGAGAAACAAGAGTCAGTAATGATCATAATGAAAGCAGTGGAGAGTTTCACTCTCTCAAGCTAAGGAAATACAACATGCTTGAGCCCAGTTTTTTTTTTTTTTTGCCTTGTTGGCAGTAACTCTAAGGTGATTGTGAGGTACACTGTCCGCCTGCATCATGAGTAGACAGGCAGGATTGAGGCTTGGATGTGAGTGCAGGGGGTGGGGGGATGTGTGATGAGTAGAGAGGAGTAGATTGCATGCTTGGAGACGCAGACGTGAGGAAGGACACGGTCCATGTAGCGGCTACAGTTCAAGGAGCTCAGAATTCATGTGGAAGATGCTCATCCCAGGATCTGAGTGTGGAAGGACGCTGACCACTTGTTCCCAAGGGTGTGTTCTGATGGCTGAAGGGGGAGGTCTTTGCAGCTTTGCTTATATACCCAGAGGTGCTGCTGATGCTTCTCTTCTACCTTCTTTTCTCTCCTTCTTCCTCCTCCTCATACTTCTTCAAGCCATTCTTGTATCAGCTGCATCCCTAGGGGAGAGGTCTTGGAGAATCTTCTGTAAAACAGAGTTGACTACCTCCCATGATTCATCTTGTTAGAATTTGATTTATTCTTGACTGCACGGGGTCTTTGTGGCTGTGTGCAGTCTTTGTCTCGTTTTGGTGAGTGAGGGCTGTTCTCTGGTTGCACGGGCTCCTCACTGTGGTGGCTTCTCACGTGGCAGAGCCAGGCTCTGGAGTGCGGGCCCAGTAGCTGTGGCACATGAACTTAGTTGTTCCACAGCATGTAGAATCTTCCTGGATCAGGGATCAAACTAGTGTCCCCTGCATTGGCAGGCAGATTCTTTACCACTGGACCACCAAGGAGGCAGGCAGTCTTAACCACTGGGCCACCAGGGAGGCCTCTTGGTCCCCTGTAGATAAACTGTTTTCATAAACAATGCCTCAGACTCTGTCTCTGTGCATGTATGCCTGTTCTTTCATGAGAGTCAATACAGACCGTTCCTATCTATGGAGTTTCTGAGTTTGTGCTTTACATTGTAAATACATGGTTTACTTTCCCTACTATGTACACGTCTGCTGCCAGCAATGGGTCAATGGTGGAGTAGACTTTATATTGTAAACTCAGTAAATTACTCATGTGCTTTATTTCTAGACACAATAAAAGCTGGAGTTGATCACGTGATTTAGCAGGTTCCCCCCCACCTTTTTAAAATTTGTAGTTTGGCTGTGCTGAGTCCTCATTGCCACGTGTGGCCTTTCTCTAGTTGTGGTGAGTGGGGAATATCCTCTAGTTGCAGCGCGTGGGTTTCTCACTGCGGCGCCTTCTCTTGTCGTGGTGTATGGGCTATCTATGCCTGTGGGCTTCAGGGGTAGTGGTGTGCAGGTTTAGCTGCCTCATGATATGTGAATCTTCCCAGACCAGGGATCAAACCCATGTGCCCCGCACTGGCATATAGATTCTTAACTACTGGACCACCAGAGATCTCCCCACTCCTGTCTTCTATGAGGAAAATTACATATAAGGATACCATTTACAAATTTACAGACTCAAAAATCTGGAGAACTGTCTTTCAAGGATGTCAAAGTCAGTCTTTGTGTCCAGCTTAGTTTTGTAAGGGTGCATGTTTTCCCCCAAGGCCTCTAAATCACCTTCGTCGGATACCCCAGACTTTCTACCCTCTGACTCCTATCATGAGTACTTTTTCCTTAGAGACACTGATTTCTTTCTTGCTCTTTCACCAGATCTCAGAGTCATCAACAGGACTTCAGCGGCGCAAAAGACAGAGTTCCATAACATCAAGTGACCTAACTGCAAGTGCAGTCTCCACAAAGCATCCAAGTGTTGACCAGGCTGTGGACTCTGCTGGTTTTATCACAGACAAGACCTTTTCAGGAACCAGCGGCATAGGATACCCCTTTGATGGGCCTCCTGGCAGGGAACGAAGCAGAGCTTCCTCTGCCACTGGGTTTCCGGCTAGAGAACAGCACTTAAGGGCCCGTGATGAAGCTGGCCTGGCCAGACCCCATCCGCCATCTATGTCCCAGTCGAGGTCAGAGCCAGATCGCCGCCGGTCTAGAGAGCAGCACAGCTCAGGGCATCTACGCAGAGATGAACGAGATGCCCACCTTGGCCCAGTGTATCAGGACGTGTCCTTGCCCAGAGATCGACACCCTCAGATGTCCCCAGATCAGCAAAGGGGAGTGTTCGCTGGCCAAGGCCACCTCTATGCAAGGCCAGATCAATATGGATTCGGATCGCTTGATTCAGATCAGCTTGAATTGCTGTATCCCAGCACGTATGCGCCTGGCATGGTTCCCATCAGTGTGGATCAGGTTGGAATGATGCTGCCTGGAATGGATGAGCAGGAACTGGTACTAGCTGGCATGGCTCAGAGTGATGCGGTGCCTCCATTGGTACCTGGCAGAGATCAGCCAGGATCAGAACAGCCTAGTACAGATCAGCCTGGTACAGTTCTGCTTAGCACATATCAGCTTCCTGGAATAGACGAGAGTGGTATGGGACCACTTGGCAGGTATCAGTCTGGAGTGGTACCTCTTGGTGTAGATCAGCATGGATTTGTAATATATCCCATGGATCAGCAAGTTTTTGTACAGCCCAGTTTGGGAACATCCGGCTTCATACAACCTGGCACAGAGCAGCGTGAGATGATCCAGCCCAGAGCAGGCCAGGCTGGTGCGGTGCAGCCCGTTGCAGGCCAGGCTGGTGCGGTGCAGCCCGGAGCAGGCCAGGCTGGTGCGGTGCAGCCGGTTGCAGGCCAGGCTGGTGCGGTGCAGCCCGGAGCAGGCCAGGCTGGTGCGGTGCAGCCGGTTGCAGGCCAGGCTGGTGCGGTGCAGCCCGGAGCAGGCCAGGCTGGTGCGGTGCAGCCGGTTGCAGGCCAGGCTGGTGCGGTGCAGCCCGGAGCAGGCCAGGCTGGTGCGGTGCAGCCGGTTGCAGGCCAGGCTGGTGCGGTGCAGCCCGGAGCAGGCCAGGCTGGTGCGGTGCAGCCGGTTGCAGGCCAGGCTGGTGCGGTGCAGCCCGGAGCAGGCCAGGCTGGTGCGGTGCAGCCGGTTGCAGGCCAGGCTGGTGCGGTGCAGCCCGGAGCAGGCCAGGCTGGTGCGGTGCAGCCGGTTGCAGGCCAGGCTGGTGCGGTGCAGCCCGGAGCAGGCCAGGCTGGTGCGGTGCAGCCGGTTGCAGGCCAGGCTGGTGCGGTGCAGCCCGGAGCAGGCCAGGCTGGTGCGGTGCAGCCGGTTGCAGGCCAGGCTGGTGCGGTGCAGCCCGGAGCAGGCCAGGCTGGTGCGGTGCAGCCGGTTGCAGGCCAGGCTGGTGCGGTGCAGCCCGGAGCAGGCCAGGCTGGTGCGGTGCAGCCGGTTGCAGGCCAGGCTGGTGCGGTGCAGCCCGGAGCAGGCCAGGCTGGTGCGGTGCAGCCGGTTGCAGGCCAGGCTGGTGCGGTGCAGCCCGGAGCAGGCCAGGCTGGTGCGGTGCAGCCGGTTGCAGGCCAGGCTGGTGCGGTGCAGCCCGGAGCAGGCCAGGCTGGTGCGGTGCAGCCGGTTGCAGGCCAGGCTGGTGCGGTGCAGCCCGGAGCAGGCCAGGCTGGTGCGGTGCAGCCGGTTGCAGGCCAGGCTGGTGCGGTGCAGCCCGGAGCAGGCCAGGCTGGTGCGGTGCAGCCGGTTGCAGGCCAGGCTGGTGCGGTGCAGCCCGGAGCAGGCCAGGCTGGTGCGGTGCAGCCGGTTGCAGGCCAGGCTGGTGCGGTGCAGCCCGGAGCAGGCCAGGCTGGTGCGGTGCAGCCCGGTGCAGGCCAGGCTGGTGCGGTGCAGCCCGGAGCAGGCCAGGCTGGTGCGGTGCAGCCGGTTGCAGGCCAGGCTGGTGCGGTGCAGCCCGGAGCAGGCCAGGCTGGTGCGGTGCAGCCGGTTGCAGGCCAGGCTGGTGCGGTGCAGCCCGGAGCAGGCCAGGCTGGTGCGGTGCAGCCGGTTGCAGGCCAGGCTGGTGCGGTGCAGCCCGGAGCAGGCCAGGCTGGTGCGGTGCAGCCGGTTGCAGGCCAGGCTGGTGCGGTGCAGCCCGGAGCAGGCCAGGCTGGTGCGGTGCAGCCGGTTGCAGGCCAGGCTGGTGCGGTGCAGCCCGGAGCAGGCCAGGCTGGTGCGGTGCAGCCGGTTGCAGGCCAGGCTGGTGCGGTGCAGCCCGGAGCAGGCCAGGCTGGTGCGGTGCAGCCGGTTGCAGGCCAGGCTGGTGCGGTGCAGCCCGGAGCAGGCCAGGCTGGTGCGGTGCAGCCGGTTGCAGGCCAGGCTGGTGCGGTGCAGCCCGGAGCAGGCCAGGCTGGTGCGGTGCAGCCGGTTGCAGGCCAGGCTGGTGCGGTGCAGCCCGGAGCAGGCCAGGCTGGTGCGGTGCAGCCGGTTGCAGGCCAGGCTGGTGCGGTGCAGCCCGGAGCAGGCCAGGCTGGTGCGGTGCAGCCGGTTGCAGGCCAGGCTGGTGCGGTGCAGCCCGGAGCAGGCCAGGCTGGTGCGGTGCAGCCGGTTGCAGGCCAGGCTGGTGCGGTGCAGCCCGGAGCAGGCCAGGCTGGTGCGGTGCAGCCGGTTGCAGGCCAGGCTGGTGCGGTGCAGCCCGGAGCAGGCCAGGCTGGTGCGGTGCAGCCGGTTGCAGGCCAGGCTGGTGCGGTGCAGCCCGGAGCAGGCCAGGCTGGTGCGGTGCAGCCGGTTGCAGGCCAGGCTGGTGCGGTGCAGCCCGGAGCAGGCCAGGCTGGTGCGGTGCAGCCGGTTGCAGGCCAGGCTGGTGCGGTGCAGCCCGGAGCAGGCCAGGCTGGTGCGGTGCAGCCGGTTGCAGGCCAGGCTGGTGCGGTGCAGCCCGGAGCAGGCCAGGCTGGTGCGGTGCAGCCGGTTGCAGGCCAGGCTGGTGCGGTGCAGCCCGGAGCAGGCCAGGCTGGTGCGGTGCAGCCGGTTGCAGGCCAGGCTGGTGCGGTGCAGCCCGGAGCAGGCCAGGCTGGTGCGGTGCAGCCGGTTGCAGGCCAGGCTGGTGCGGTGCAGCCCGGAGCAGGCCAGGCTGGTGCGGTGCAGCCGGTTGCAGGCCAGGCTGGTGCGGTGCAGCCCGGAGCAGGCCAGGCTGGTGCGGTGCAGCCGGTTGCAGGCCAGGCTGGTGCGGTGCAGCCCGGAGCAGGCCAGGCTGGTGCGGTGCAGCCGGTTGCAGGCCAGGCTGGTGCGGTGCAGCCCGGAGCAGGCCAGGCTGGTGCGGTGCAGCCGGTTGCAGGCCAGGCTGGTGCGGTGCAGCCCGGAGCAGGCCAGGCTGGTGCGGTGCAGCCGGTTGCAGGCCAGGCTGGTGCGGTGCAGCCCGGAGCAGGCCAGGCTGGTGCGGTGCAGCCGGTTGCAGGCCAGGCTGGTGCGGTGCAGCCCGGAGCAGGCCAGGCTGGTGCGGTGCAGCCCGGTGCAGGCCAGGCTGGTGCGGTGCAGCCCGGAGCAGGCCAGGCTGGTGCGGTGCAGCCGGTTGCAGGCCAGGCTGGTGCGGTGCAGCCCGGAGCAGGCCAGGCTGGTGCGGTGCAGCCCGGAGCAGGCCAGGCTGGTGCGGTGCAGCCCGGTGCAGGCCAGGCTGGTGCGGTGCAGCCCGGAGCAGGCCAGGCTGGTGCGGTGCAGCCGGGTGCAGGCCAGGCTGGTGCGGTGCAGCCCGGAGCAGGCCAGGCTGGTGCGGTGCAGCCGGTTGCAGGCCAGGCTGGTGCGGTGCAGCCCGGAGCAGGCCAGGCTGGTGCGGTGCAGCCGGTTGCAGGCCAGGCTGGTGCGGTGCAGCCCGGAGCAGGCCAGGCTGGTGCGGTGCAGCCGGTTGCAGGCCAGGCTGGTGCGGTGCAGCCCGGAGCAGGCCAGGCTGGTGCGGTGCAGCCGGTTGCAGGCCAGGCTGGTGCGGTGCAGCCCGGAGCAGGCCAGGCTGGTGCGGTGCAGCCGGTTGCAGGCCAGGCTGGTGCGGTGCAGCCCGGAGCAGGCCAGGCTGGTGCGGTGCAGCCGGTTGCAGGCCAGGCTGGTGCGGTGCAGCCCGGAGCAGGCCAGGCTGGTGCGGTGCAGCCGGTTGCAGGCCAGGCTGGTGCGGTGCAGCCCGGAGCAGGCCAGGCTGGTGCGGTGCAGCCGGTTGCAGGCCAGGCTGGTGCGGTGCAGCCCGGAGCAGGCCAGGCTGGTGCGGTGCAGCCGGTTGCAGGCCAGGCTGGTGCGGTGCAGCCCGGAGCAGGCCAGGCTGGTGCGGTGCAGCCGGTTGCAGGCCAGGCTGGTGCGGTGCAGCCCGGAGCAGGCCAGGCTGGTGCGGTGCAGCCGGTTGCAGGCCAGGCTGGTGCGGTGCAGCCCGGAGCAGGCCAGGCTGGTGCGGTGCAGCCGGTTGCAGGCCAGGCTGGTGCGGTGCAGCCCGGAGCAGGCCAGGCTGGTGCGGTGCAGCCGGTTGCAGGCCAGGCTGGTGCGGTGCAGCCCGGAGCAGGCCAGGCTGGTGCGGTGCAGCCGGTTGCAGGCCAGGCTGGTGCGGTGCAGCCCGGAGCAGGCCAGGCTGGTGCGGTGCAGCCGGTTGCAGGCCAGGCTGGTGCGGTGCAGCCCGGAGCAGGCCAGGCTGGTGCGGTGCAGCCGGTTGCAGGCCAGGCTGGTGCGGTGCAGCCCGGAGCAGGCCAGGCTGGTGCGGTGCAGCCGGTTGCAGGCCAGGCTGGTGCGGTGCAGCCCGGAGCAGGCCAGGCTGGTGCGGTGCAGCCGGTTGCAGGCCAGGCTGGTGCGGTGCAGCCCGGAGCAGGCCAGGCTGGTGCGGTGCAGCCGGTTGCAGGCCAGGCTGGTGCGGTGCAGCCCGGAGCAGGCCAGGCTGGTGCGGTGCAGCCCGGTGCAGGCCAGGCTGGTGCGGTCCAGCCCGGTGCAGGCCAGGCTGGTGCGGTGCAGCCCAGTGCAGGCCAGGCTGGTGTAATGCAGCCTAGAATGTATCCACAAGGTTTGGTGCAACCTGGGATGTATCTGCGAGGTTTGGTGCAACCTGAAATGTATCCACGAGGTTTGGTCCAACCTGGTAGAGGTCAGCCTGGTTTCATGCAGCATAGAATGTATCCACGAGGTTTGGTGCCACCTAGAATGTATCATCGAGGTTTGGTGCAGGCTGGTGCGGGTCAACCTGGTATGGTGCAACCTGATATAGGTCACCCTGGTCTGGTGCAATCTGGTGCAGGTCAGACTGGTGCAATCCAACCCAGTGCAGACCAGGCTGGTGTGATGCAGCCCAGTGCAGGCCAGGCTGGTGTGATCGAGCCCGGTGAAAGTCAGGCTGGTGTGATCGAGCCCGGTGCAGGCCAGGTTGGTGTGATCCAGCCTGGTGCAGGTCAGCCTGGGTTGGTGCAACCTCAAGTGGATCAGTATGGTTTAGTACACCCTGATAGAGGTCAACATGGCTTTTTTCAACCTAATATATATATGCCTGGCTTGGTCCCACCTGGGGCATATCCTCCTGGTCTGGTCCAGACTGGTGCCTATCCAGGTGGTTTGATCCAGCCTGGGGCCTATCCACGTGGCTTCATGCAGCCTGGTGCCGATCAGCAGGGTTTGGTTCAGCCTGTAATAGATCCACGTTGGGGGAGGCAATCTGGCACAGGTCAAAGCATAATACCACCAGGCACAGAGCTTCTTGGGTTTCCAACATACCGTGCCGATTCTCGAAGTTTTACATCACCACGCCTATACCAGGCACCTCCTGGCAGGGACCAGTATGGTGGGGTGTCATCACTCCTATCCAGTCAAGGTCTGACACTATCAGGTACAGACCGAGAAGGTTTGGTACTACGAGAAATGTATCGACAAAGTTTGCAGCAACGTGGCCCCACACCATTAAGCACAGCTGTAGGATCTGCACCCCATGATCAACAGCATTTGGAAACACCTGAACCAGAGCAGCGTGACCAGGCTGTTCCCGACTCTATCCCAGACTCCCAGGGCCTAATGTATGGTGGCCCAGGGTATCAAGGTATAGATCAGCAAGTCCAGGTAGGTGTGCGTCCAAAAGAACTATATGTCTTAGGCCAACCTCGAGTTTCTGTTCAGACTTCCCCAAGCCAAGAGGCCCCTGTTCCCAGGAGCACATACTCCCTTGACTATCTGGACCGAGGCTCATCCGAAAGGAGTGATACTCAGAGTGAGAGACGTGAGTCACTGGATAAATTGGCTCCCAGCTTCCCCATAGCCGTGGAAACATTTCGTATGATGGGAGAGATTATCGCCCTCTACGTGGAGCTTAAGGAGAACATAAAGGACCTGGATGAGGAACAGGCTGGCCAAACGGACTTGGAGAAGATCCAGTACCTGCTGGCACTGATGGGTGGGTCCTGCAGGCACAGAGGAGAGGCCGTTGTCCTCCTCAGCTGATTTCATCCTTTTCTCCTCCCGTGCCTCTGCCTGAGACCCCCAAAAATGGCATTTCCATTCTCAGCCATTCTGGGTTCTCCCATAGCCTTCAAGGGTCCAAGCTGTTGGTGTTTAGTCACTAACTTATATCTGACTCTTTGCAGCCCCATGGACTGTAGCCCGCTAGGTTCCTCTGACCATGGGATTTCCCAGGCAAGAATACTGGAGTGGGGACTTCCCTGGTGGTCCGGTGGTTAAGAATCCGCCTTGCAGTGCAGGGGAACACGGGTTTGATCCCTGGTCAGGTAACTAGATCCCAAATGCTGCAGGGCAACTAAGCCCACACACCAAAACTAGAGAGAAGGCCTCGAGCCACACGACAAAGACCCTGAGTGCTACAACTAAGACCCGACGCAGCCAAATAAATATTCAAAAGAAAGAAAGAAAAAGAATACTGGAGTGGGTTGCCATTTCCTCTTCCAGGAGCTCTTCCTGACCAAGGGATCAAACGCACATCTCCTGCTTGGCAGGTGGATTCCTTACCATTGAGCCACCTGAGAAGCCCTCAGGGTCCAAGGGATGACATTAAACCAGCAGGAGTGAAGGAGCCTCGAGAGAGGAGGGAGGCAGGTTCCTGTGCCTCTGCTGGGCTCTCTGGAAAGCAGCCACAAAGATGCTGAGAAAGAGGAAGACGACTGTGTTGGGTTGGACGGGGAGAGAGAATGTTGGAAAATTAAACTTAGCCTTTGCACATTCACAGCTCTAGCCCCAGAGAATTAAGGTTTGAGTGGCAACTGTGGGTTAAATGGGCAGGATATTAAGCATTAGATGGACTTTTAAGGCTAAAGATTTTGTTGTCTTTGGTTGCTAAGTTGTGTCTGACTCTTTTGTAATTGTTGTTTAGTTGTTAAGTCATGTCCAACTCTTATGTAATCCCATGGACTGTAGCCCACCAGGCTCCTCTGTCCATGGAATTCTCCAGACGAGAATACTGGAGTGAGTTGCCATTTTCTCCTCCAAGGGATCTTCCTGACCCAGGGATCAAACCCATGTCTCCTGCATTGCAGGTGGATACTTTACCACTGAGCCACCAGGGGAGCCCTAAAAAGACACTCCTTTCTTCCCATCCCCTCTCCACCCCAGCCCCCAGGAAAAGCCAGATAAATGATCCATGTTGTTCTTCACTGTGAGACTGGGATTGGGAGCCATTAGAAATCTGATTTTTCTGACTCTAAGATTTCTGTTCTCCGTAGTCAAGAAGTCCATACCCGCTGACCTGCAGGAACAGCTGAAGACCTTAAAGGCCTTGACCAAAGAAATTCGACAAGAAAAAGCAAAAGTAAGGGAGGGTCCGCCTGCTTGCCTTCCAGTGCCAACAAGCCCACTTCCTATTTCCATTTTCATGGACTACACAGTCCTTTCACCCCCGTGACGATCACGTGGATCTTTACAGTCCCCTCCGATGGGAAACACACCCCAGGTTTCGGCGTGTTTCTTTCCTGGGTCTAAAACCTGACATTCAAAGCTATTAAGATTCCACTGAGCCAGCAAGGTGGCCTGGGCTCCTTTCATTACACGTGGTCATTTCCGGTAACACTCACTGTCCCTGGGGCAGCCTTGGAGTTTGTGGGACTGTCTGGGGCCAGCAGTCATGCCAAGGGGCTGTTAGGCCTTCAGTCCTTCTCTCTGTCTCTGTCTTTTCAAGGTTTTTATTTTGATGTGGATGACATTTCAAGTCATTATTGAATCTGTTACAGTATTGCTTCTGTTTTTTTATGTTTGGGTTTTCTGGCCCTGAGGTATGTGGGCATCTTAGCTCCCCTGCCAGGGATGGAACCCATACCCCTTGCATTGGAAGGTGAAGTATTAATCACTGGACTAGCAGGGAAGTCCCCCGTCGTTCTCTTAATGCCAGCTCTCTACATCCACAGGCTTCCCTGGCGGCTCAGGTGGTAGAGAATGCACCTGCAATGCGGGAGACCCTGGTCCAGTTCCTGGACCGGGAAGATCCCCGGAGAAGGGCACGGCACCCTACTCCAGTATTCTTGCTCCCATAGACAGAAGAGCCTGGCGGGCTACACTCCATGGGGTCGCAAAGAGTCAGACCCAACTGAGCGACTAAGCAACAGCATCTTCATCCACGGGGCAGACGGACTGAATGTCAGGAAGGGACCTTAGGCGTTGCTAGAGGATTGGATTAGGATTAGGGGGTGGGGTGACTTGCCTGGTGGTCCAGTGGTTAGGACTCTGTGCTTTCGCTGCCAGCAGCCTGGGTTCAATCCCTGGTTGAGAAACTAAGATCCTGCAAGTCTCACGGTATGGGAAAAAAAAAAAAAAAAAAGATTAGGGAATGAGAGAGGAGCTTGCTGGGCCTGCAGAGGTAAGAAAGCAGAGATCTCAAGCCCGCCTGACACTCCTCTTCCATTGGATTTGTAGATGGAGAAGATGAGCAAGATTCTGGAGGGTCACGGGGAGAAAGAAATAGAAAAGGAAGAGAAAAGTGGCCCGCTGAACCTGCAGCTGGGTATCCTCAGGTAAAATCCCCTGGCTGAGTGCAGCTTGTGCCCTGGCCTCACATGTTCTCAGCCAGGGAGGCAGTAGCAGCCTCTGGTCCCCTCGTTCCTGAACTGACTGCTATCTTTGATCCAGATCACGTCTGCTCTTCAGGTTGTCCGTACCTTGTTCAGGTTGCTAGTGGAAGTTTCCCATGTTCTTAAAACAGTTCAGCACCAGGGCTTGGAAGAGCACTCCTCTCCCTGGAGAAAAAGCTCCCAAGATTCTGTCCACAGTTGGAGGCTTCAGAGCATTTGCTGGAGCCCATCAGAGCNGGTCTCTCTTTGCCTCCATGTCCCTCTCCTTTTCCATCTTTCTCAAATACCGCCGTATCTCTCTTGCCTTCTGTATTCCGTCGGCTTTCTTTTTTTTTTCCGTTTATTTTATAATTGGAGGACAATTGCTTTACTACGTGGTGTTGGTTTCTGCTGTACAACAACACAAATCAGTAATAATTTGATATTATATCCCCTCCTTCATGAGCCTCCCTCCCCCCTCCCATTCCACACCTCTGGGTCATCACGGAATGCCAGGCTGGGTTCCCTGTGTCAGTCAGCTTTCTTATCTCTCACACATGGTCCAAAAGGGCTGCCCCAGGCCTTGCAGTGTCACATGCTTCCAAGAAGGGGGGCCCTAGGTTGGCTCAGCCCCTCTCCCCGAGGCAGGCAACACGTCACAGATCTTTGGCTAGTCTGGTGTCTACGCAGGACCAGCCCTTTATGAGGACATACTGGGACCATGGGATCCAGAAGAGAGCAGGAGGGCCAGTGGAGGGAGCTTGTTCCCTCCCAGGCTGTGAGAGACCCCTGGAGTGGTGGCACAGGTCACATTCTCTCTCTTTTTTAATTGAAGTACAGTTGATCTACAATATTACATCAGTTTCAAATGCACAACATAGTGATTCAGTATTTTTACAAATTATATTCCACTGAGGGCTTCCCAGGTGGCTCAGTGATAAAGAATCTGCCTGCCAAGCTGGAGACACGGGTTCGATCCCTGGGACAGGAAGATCTCCTGGATAAGGACATGGCAATCCTAAACGACTAAGCAGCAACATACTCCATTGGAAGTTATTGTAAAAGGA
>SJYW01008231.1:598369-608622 GCA_006410735.1 Raphicerus campestris
TTTTAATATGCTGTCTAGGTTGGTCATAGCTTTTCTTCCAAGGAGCAAGCATCTTTAATTTCATGGCTGCAGTCACCAACTGCAGTGATTTTTGAGCCCCCCAAAATAAAGTCTGTCACTGTTTCCATTGTTTCCCCATCTATTTGCCATGAAGTGATGGGACCAGATGCCATGGTCTTAGTTTTTTGAATGTTGAGTTTTAAGCCAGCTTTTTCATTCTCCTCTTTCACTTTCATCAAGAGGTTCTTTAGTTCCTCTTCACTTTCTGCCATAAGGGTGATATCCATCCATTTTTAAATCGGGTTGTTTGGTTTTTGAATGTTGAATTGTATGAGCTGTTTATATGTTTTGGATATTAACCCCTTATCAGTCAGATCATTTGGAAATATTTTCTCCCATTCCATAGGTTTGTTGGTGGTTTCCTTTGCTGTCCAAAAGCTTTTCAGTTTAACTAGACCTCATTTGTTTATTTTTGCTTTTATTTCCTTTGACTTAGGAGGCAGTTAAAAAAATTGCTACAATTTATCTTATTTTTTATAACTTATTTATTTTTGGTGGTGCTGGGTCTTCGCTGCTGCTCGTGGGCTTTCTCTGGTTGCGGCGAGCAGAGGCTACTCTTCATTGCAGGGCACAGGCTTCTTGCTGCAGCGGCTTCTCTTGTTGCAGAGCACAGGCTCTGGGCACATGGGCTTCAGAGTTGCTGCCCATGGGCTCAGATGTGTCAGGTGGGGTAGTTGCTCTACGGCACCTGGGATCTTCCTGGACCAGGGATCAAACCCATGTTCCCTGCATTGGCAGGCGGATTCTTCCAGCAGACCATCATGGAAGTCCTATTGCTACAATTTATGTCAAAAAGGGTCCTGCCTATTTTCTTCTAGGAGTTTTATGGTCTTGGTTTTACATGTAGGTCTTTAATCCATTTTGAGTTGACTTTTTTTGTAGGTGGCACTAGAAAATCACGTTCTCTTATTGTTATTTACATACTAAATGGAGAGAGCATGTGTGAGCCCACCACTCCTCTGCCCAGGGCCTGGAGCGGGGCCTGTGTGCCGCCAGGGTCCTCAGAGTGTTTGTGGACTGACTGACAGACATCATCACTCTGGGATTTAGCTAAAGGAGATACATTCTCACATTGCACCAATGGGCTGGCTGGAGAAAGGTACAGAAGCCCCTTTCCTGCAAGGGCTTAATCAGCACCTGCCCTCCCCTCCCTGGGAACACTGTTCACTGTTTAAATGGAAAGACGTCAAGCACCTCCTGTGAGCTGCATATCCTGTGAGGCACCGAGGCTCCGGCAACTGCCTGGATCACAGCAGGTCAGGGCAGAAAGGCTGGTGGTGACCGTGTGGTGACCTGCTCACTGCCCTGCACCCGCCCTCTCTCCCACACCCAGTTAGACAAGCTCAGGACGATCATTGAGAACATGCTGGCCTCATCCTCCACGCTGCTGTCCATGAGCTTGAACATGGCCCCGCACAAGCCCCTGACCACCCTGGCCCCCAGCCAGATCGACCCCGCGGCCACGTGCCCAGCCTGCAGCCTGGACCTGAGCCACCAGGTCAGCGTGCTGGTGCAGCGCTACGAGCAGCTGCAGAACATGGTCAGCAACCTGGCTGCCTCCAGGCCCTCCAAGAAGGCCAAGCTGCAGAGCCAGGTGACACGCCTGCCTCCCTCTTGGGTAGCGGCAAACGACCACCCGCCAGGAGCCGCTTGGGGACTGTCCGGGGAGGGATGTTGGGTCACTTTTGCATGATGGAGCCCTTTAGCAACCGTCAGAAAGTGCCTGGTCTTTCTATAGGGTCATAGTGAGGGCAGCCATCGAGCTAGCCCTGGGGACAGGGGACTGGGGGGCAGAGCTGGGTCCACGGTGGGATGGGGACAGCGTAGCTGGAGGGGTGGAGCAGAGCCATGCTCGTGCCTCGGGGACGCTGACATAGCTTTAGGGCTGTTGCCTGCTCCTTCACACTGGTCTTCTGGTCTGTTTCTCTCTTCCCCTATAAAGGGCAGGCCTGCTGGGGCAAGGGCAGGGAGGACCACAAGTCCCTGAGGCCTGTCTCTTGGACTCCAGAATTCACACTCAGCTCAGGGCAGGAAGGGAGACTGTAGACCACATCCCAACTCTCGGGGGCCCCGGGGCAGCTCACCACCTCTACCGATCACCTGCACCAGTGGACTGGGTCCCTGGAGGCCACTCCATGGGGAGGTGGTGGGCTATGATGGCAACCCAGGAGGCCTAGAGTGGGGTCTGATGTCAGCCTGTCCGCTGGGTGATGTTCTAAGGGCTCCCTTGTCAGGGGGCGGCAGTACCCCAGGTGAGGGTGGGGGGACCGCCCCAGGGAGCCTGCCTTTGTCCTGCGTAGGATGAAGAGCTGCTGGGCCACATCCAGAGTGCCATCCTGCAGGTGCAGGGCGACTGCGAGAAACTCAACATCACCACCAGCAACCTCATCGAAGACCATCGGCAGAAGCAGAAGGACATTGATGTGAGGGCTGGCAGGTTGGTGGGGGGCGGGGCTGGGGCGCAATCAGTTCCCTGCTCCTTATTCTCTGCTCCCTCGGCTTCCCAGGTGTTGTACCAGGGCCTGGAGAAGCTGGAGAAGGAGAAGGCCAACAGGGAGCACCTGGAGATGGAAATCGACGTGGTAAGGCCAGGCCTGAAGAAAGGCCACTCAGGGAGGGCCCATCGCTCCCACTCTTGACAAGGCAGAGAGGAGAGGAGCCCAAGGTGGGAGGTGGGCTCAGCATCAGAGTTGAACTACGTGGAGCAGGGCCCCGCCGTGGCTCTCTCTCATCTTGGTGGGGGCGCATCTCGTCCCCGTCTCTGGGCAGAAAGCCGACAAGAGTGCCCTGGCGGCCAAAGTGAGCCGCATCCAATTTGACGCCACCACGGAGCAGCTGAACCACATGATGCAGGAGCTGGTGGCCAAGATGACGGGGCAGGAGCAGGACTGGCAGAAGATGCTGGACAGGCTCCTGGTGGAGATGGACAACAAGGTGACCCGGGCAACGCCACCTCCTCCGGGCACTGCAGACCCCCACCTGCTTTCCCAGAGCTCACCTGGTCTCTGCCCCTACTTCCTCCCCCAAGCTGGACCGCCTGGAGTTGGACCCGGTGAAGCAGTCGCTGGAGGATCGGTGGAAATCCTTGCGACAGCAGCTCAAAGAGCGCTCTCCACTCTACCAGGCGGATGAGGCAGCGGCCATGCGGAGGTGAGGCCCGGCAGGGGCGAGGGTGGGCTGGCTGGAGGGTCCCCATGTGTTCTCGGAGGGACTGGTGGATCCTATCTGGGACTGTCCAGCCGTAGGAAGGCACAGAGCTTGAAAAGCTCTTGTAGCTCAGGCTGATTCATATTATAGCAGAGAGAGGGAGGGGAGTGGGGCGTAAGGCTCTCTGGGCACAGGTGGGAGGGGGTCCACAGCCCCCAGAGCTCAGCTCCCAGGGTGACAGGCCCCAGGCCACCAGAGGCAGAGCCTGGGCCAGGCAAGTCCTCCTGGGGGTGCCTGGCTCATGGCAGCTCGTCCCAGCATTTCCATTCCTGGCCACCAGGGGGCTGCCAAGGCTTACACAGGACACCCACGGCCGCCCCCACGGCCCTTGAGAGCTCTGCCGGCTTTGGGTGAGGGTAGATGGGTGCTAGATGTGTGTCCAGAAGTGGGCATCTCTAGTAGCTGATGTGTGCAGGGAGCGGGGCCCAGACCTGCTTCCGGTGGCCTGGGGCCCCGTCCCCCTGGGTGCTGAGCATCCAGCCTACCAGCCAAACCCTCTGAGTTCTCCATCCCTCGCTTTGGGGCCCTCTGGGCGGCCCTCACCCTCTGCGTGTGCCCCATCCCTCACAGGCAGCTCTTGGCACACTTCCACTGCCTCTCATGTGACCGTCCCCTGGAGACACCTGTGACTGGACAGTGAGTGCCCCCAGCGGGTGGCCGTGATGGGGGGCATCTTCTGTCCTCCCTGCCTGCCTCCGGCTCATCTGCTCCTCCTCTCTCCGGTCCACTCTATGCCTCGGGCTGCTCTTACCCCTCGGCCTTCAATCCCTGGGGCGGGAAGTCTCCTGTGGCAGGTGGAGCGTGAGGAGTGGGTGATGGGTTTGGACACTGGGGTTTCTCACTCCGACCCTCCCTTCCCTGCCCCTGCCCAGAGTCATCCCCATGACTCCCGTGGGCCCCTGCCTGCCCGGGCACCGCTCCATCCGCCCCTACACGGTCTTTGAACTGGAGCAGGTTCGGCAGCAGAGCCGCAAGTACGGGCGGTGCCGCGGGGTCCTGTGGGGGCTTTGAAGGGGGTCTGGAGGGCGAGAGTGGGGGCTGGGTGGGGTGATGCTAGGGCGCTTTTTGAAGCAGCTCCCAGCTCTTCCCAGGGCGGGAGCATCAGCGCAGAAGGTGCAGACCTGGTAACCACCTGCCTTTGCGCCCCTGCCAGGCGTCCTGGTGGGACGTTGCCTCTGAGACTCCCCCCACCCCCACCCCTTCCCTTCCCCTGCTCACACTCAGCCTAGGAGGAAGGCAGGGGGCGGCTCCGTGAGTGTGAGATGAGTGGTAGGGGGTGTGTTTCATGCCCTCCGGGGCTCCTGCCCTCCTCCCACAGACTTTCCAACTCCTGAGGCCGGGGGTTCAGCAGAAAGACTGCTTTTCAAAGCTGCCCTTGGAGCCCACGGGGGCCAGGGGTGCGAGAGGGCCCGATGGACTGGGCTGCTCTCCCCTCTAGCTCTCCTGCATGCTCTCAGCTCAGGAAACCCTCCCCGGCAAACCCAGCCCTGGTCCCTGGAGTCTGAGGGGCCTGCTTCCCAGGCAGGGTGCTGGGGCGCGGCTCACCCCTCCGCTGGGCCCGCACCCCACAGCCTGAAGCTGGGCAGCAGCGGCTTCCCGCGGGGGGACGTGGGTCAGGTGGAGCGGAGCGTGGGGCGCCTGCGCACCATGCACTCCAAGATGCTCCTGGACATCGAGAAGGTGCAGATCCACTTCGGGGGCTCCATCAAGGCCAGCAGCCAGATGATCCGCGAGCTGCTGCAGGCCCAGTGCCTCAGCTCCCCCTGCTACAGACGGTGGGCGGCCGGGCCGGACCCGGGAGCCGGGCAGCAGGGAGGGCAGAGAGTGTGTGTGTGTGTGTCCGTGTGTATGAGTGGGGCACCAGGGAGGGCAGAGTGTGTGTGTAGAGTGGGGCCTCCATGTAGGAGTACGTGATTGTGTATGTCTGTGAGAATGTGAACATGCGTGTAAGTGTGTATGAAAATGTGGGTGTGATTATATGTGTGTGAATGTTTATGTGTGTGTTTTTGAGAGAATGCAAGAGAATATGTATGTGTGAATGTGTGTAAACATATGTGCGAATGTGTTTGAGAATCTGTGAACACATGTATGTGAATGAATGTGTGTGTGAATGCATGTGAACAAGTGTGAGAGCACTGTTAAATGTATACTGTATGAGCAGATGAATGTGTATGTGTGAATGTGCATATAAATGTATGAATGCCTATGTGTGCGTTCTGAGTGTGTGAGAGAATGTATGTCTGCGAACGTACGTGTAAATGTGTGTTTGAGTATCTGTGAATACATGTGTGTGGATTTGTGTATGAGAGAGGGAGTGTGTGTGTGTGTGTGTCCCTCAGGAGGCCACCCTGCTCGCTCACCCCCTGCCCTGTCCTGGCTAAGTGGTGGCCCCTGGAGCACCCCCCTCACCGGCACCCACCCCCCCAACCGAGGCATGTCCCGGGACACACCCGCTCCCTGTGACTCCGCCGTCTCCACCGCAGGCTGCCAGACATGGCTGATTACAGCTACTCCTCCGCGCCCCGGCCCTGCGGGGGCAGCCACACCCTCACCTACCCCTACCGACGCATCCGCCTGCAGCACCTTTCGCAGGGACTGTACCCCACCGAGGAGATCCAGATTGCCATGAAGGTGGGAACACTGCTGGGAGCCTCCAGGGAGGGCCCCCAGACTCCAGGTCCCTCCGGAAAAGCAGCCAGCAGTCCCCTGCTCGGCCCTCAGCCTCAGGGGCGGTTTCTTAATCAGACCCAGTCAAAGCCTCAGGTTCTTTTCCTTTCCTGGGAAGAAGCCAGCCATCCCAGCCACCCGGCCCGTCCCCTTCAGCCTGTCACTCAGCCCCTTCGAGCACCCTTTGGCTCAGAGAGGGGACGGGAGGGGCACTCAGGCAGCAGGTGGCCATGGGTACCCACCCACCTCCACAGCACGACGAGGTGGACATCTTGGGCCTGGACGGACATATTTACAAGGGACGGATGGAAACAAGGCTGCCGGACCTCCTGAACAAAGACAGTGAGTGTCCAGATGGCCCAGAGGCCCTCGGGCTCCTTGCTTGGGCCCCACAGGGTCTGTCTGGCTCCTGGAGGCCCCTGCACTTCTTGGGGCCGCCAGACCCCAACTGCCTTCCTCTTCCACCTCCCTGACTCCGAATGCCCCCAGGTCAGTGTTTGCAGAAGGGGGAGAGCTGCCCAGTCTTAGCCAATCAGCAGGGATGTCATGGCCCCATCTTTTCTGGCCAGGCTTCATCCACAGGCTGTCACCCCAGTTTTCCCACCTAGGCCTCTGTTCCCAGCATCACCCATTCTTTAAAACCCTTCCGGAGCCCCTGCCAGTCTGCAGCCCTCTAGTGTTCTGGAGCGTCCCCTTCCAGCTGGCCACCCTGGGTGTGCTTTGTCACTCCCCTCTGGGTCTGACAGGCGTGTGTGCATCTTTCTAGTCACTTCCCCTCCCGAACTGTAAACCCAGGGTCAGAACTCACCCAGCACCTGGCATGGGGCTGCTGTCTGTGGGTAGATATCTGAGTGAGTGGATGGATGGATGGATGGATGGATGGATGGACAGATGGCCAGACAGACATACAGGGGGATGAAGTGCTTGTTGCTCAGTCACTAAGTTATGTCTGACTCTTTGTGACCCCAGGGACCGCAGCACGCTAGGCTCCCCTGTCCTCCACTATCTCATGGAGTTGGCTCAGATTCACGTCCACTGAGTCGGTGATGCTATCCAACCATCTCATCCTCTGCCTCCCTCTTCTTTTACCTTCAATCCTTCCCAGCATCAGGGTCTTTTCCAGTGAGCAAAGTGCTTGCTTATAAAAGGCATTTCCACGAATTCAGACTGAGAAGGGCGCCCGCTGAGGCAGGCTGAGACCAGCAGCCTGCCGCCCTCTCCCCATCCCCACAGCCCCCTCAGAGTGTGTCTCAGAACTGATCCTCCCTGCTCCGTCTCCCGTCAGACTCGGGGATGAAGCATAAGACCAAGCAGTCCCGGGCACATGGGCATCGGCAGCAGTCCCTCAGCAACAGCGGCCAGCTACCCTCGCGGCCTCAGAGCGCCCAGATGCTGGCTGCCAACGACTCAGGTAGCTCCTCCTTGGAGAGAGGGTCCTTCTTGGTGGCACTGCCCGCCGACCTTCCTCCTTGCCCTGTCTGGCCCCTTTCCTGCCCATGGCTGGTATATACCCTTATTTCCCCGGAGAGAAGAAGGGCCTGGGAGCCGAGGGATGGGATGTGAGGCAGGAAAGAGAAAACCCTTCCCTCCCGGGCACCTGCTTTGTGCCAGGTCTGTGGGCAGATACTGTCACTGCTCCCATTTCACAGAGCTTGCGGCCCGAGCTCTGGCTCCAGGCCCAAGTCCTTCCCGCTGCTCATACGTACCGACTCTCCTGGGCCTGTGAGGTCCTCAGGGTCCGGGCTTTCTCCAGAGGGGCCAAATCCGGCCTGAAAGCCCGAGACATAAGTGTTCCCCCAGGGTTTGGCTACCCATGGGGGCCAGAGAGGGACACTGGCCTGGAGCCGGGGGGCTAGACCACTTCCGGGTGACTCTGAGCACGTCTCCCCCTCCTCCTGGCCAGTTTCTTCATCTGTCAATAAAACGGTGCTGGATTCTGGCTGCTAAGTTAGGAGTCCCCTTGCAGAGTCTAAGAAAGCTGCTGAGTTTCTTCTCACGAAACCTTATGTACCCACAATGCTTTGTAGCTACTTGCTGGAGGCCCAGGGAGCCCCACCGCACCCCTGCCCAGGTCTAGAGCCGCAGCCCGAGGTCCTCTGCACCAAGCCTTCCAGTTCCAGCCCCCAGTGCCTACAGGAGGCAGAAACCATGCGGTGGTGGCGATGTGCAGCCTCGCCTCTGCCAGGGGTTCCTCACTGCTGAAGAGCTTTACACGTGTGAATCAATAATTTTAATCCTCACGTGTTAAAAGATAGGGACCATTGCTGGTCCCACCTACAGCTGACAAAGCCAAGGCACAGAGAGGTTAAAGTACATGCCCAAGGTCACACAGCTAGAAATCCGCAGAGCCGGAGCTCAAAGCCAAGCTGTCTGGCCCCAGAAAACAGCCTGGGGTGGAGGGTGGAGGATTCAGCAGGAGGCAGACAGCGTTGGCAGTTGGCTCTGGCTCCTAGGACTGTTCTTGGGGGAACTTAGCTTCCTTCTCCCTGGCACTCCAGTGTTCACTCCAAAGGCACATTATGGAAGCAGGAGGCAGGGGCTGTCTTAAAGAGAAATTCCTGCCCTGATTTAAGTCAGTGTGGCCCTAACAGTCCCTGTATTAATAGAGGGAATGCTAACAAAGAGGCAGGCTCTTGGCCCCTGAATTATTTTAACTCAGAGTATAAAGGAGTGTGGCTTAGGGGCTTGTAGGAGAGCTTGACCCTCCAGCATGATGTCCTGGCTCAGCCTGGTTAGTGGGGCTTTGGGCAAGCCGAGGCGGGCTGCCGTTGGGCGTGGGAGTCAGCCTGAGCCATCCGGGACCCCTCCCGTCCTGCAGCTCCTTCCCGTCATCAGAAAGACAGACCTGTCTCCACCGAGGGCCGCCTTTCCCAGCTGAACCCAGCCCACCTGCCCGGCGAGACGGCAAACTTGCCAGCAGAGCTGGACGTGCACAGGGACGCACCTCCTGGGGAGGGGCTGGAGGAGCCCATCCGGGGGCCGCGGTCCACCTCTGCTCACTGAGCAGAGCTATAAATAAACGCTTAGGAGAAAGCTCGGGGCCATGAGGCTCCTCTGGTCCTGGTTCAGGTGGGACAGTGGACTTCTTGCAGCCTGACAGATGTGGCTCCCCCAAACAGGGCCAGCTGTTCTCCGAGGGCACAGGGCTTCAAGAGGACTGAGTATAGCACCCAGGGCGGGGAGGCGGCAGCACAGGCCAGACCCCAGGCCCCAGGGACTGGCAGGCCTACAGGGGGTTGGCCCTCTCTCGACCTTGGCTGGACCCAGTGCTAAGGCCTTCCCTGGCACAGGCACCGCCTTTCCTCTGGGTAAGCACCCAGGGCACTCTGGAGGGTTTAGATGCTTCAGATGCTCAGGCTGTACCCTGGGGCGAAGGTTTAAGGGTGGCCACTGGCAGGCTTCTGGTACATCCTGGGGAAGATGGGGCCACCAGCACCTGGGAAGGTTCCTGGTTGCCATCCTCTCCAGCTTGCGAAACGAGTGGCTCACCCAGGTGTTGCTAGTGGTAAAGAATCTGCCCGCCAGTGAGGGGGATGTGAGAGACGTGGGTTCGATCCCCAAGTTGGGAAGGTCCCCTGGAGAAGGAAATGGCACCCCACTCCAGTATTCTTGCCTGGAGAATCCCACGGACAGAGGAGCCTGGCGGGCTACAGTCCATGGGGTCACGCTTGGAGGCTGCAGCAGACTCAAGAGGGGCTGCTGGGGCCAGGCCGTGTCCCTGCTCCCCTTCCCTCCCCAGAAACATAGAGAACTGTCTGACCGCCTTGAGGCCTGGCCCTTGTCCTGCTCCATGTCAGCCTTAACAGACGAGAGGGCTCACTGCTTTCCACCTGAGTCAACTGTAAGGGACAAGCCCTTGTCCCCAAAGCCGCAGGGACAAGGGGAGAATTGCCTCCCACCCGGATAGTCATAGAAGCAGTTTTCCGCCTTCAGATCTATTCTCATCAGCCCCCTCCTCAAAGGTGGGGTTCCCTCCCCCTCAGGCCCCTCGGCCAGTGAGAGGCCTGCTTTAGAGGTGTGAGGGGAGGGGCGACAGAGAGCCACAGGAGGGTGTGGCAGGAAATAGCCCAGAAAAGGGTTTCACCGGAGGGTGGGCCTCTCTGGGGGTAGAGCAGGCACTCCCTATGGGAAGGGGCACCCCCCCCTCCCCATCTGCTGATTTCTGATTCATCATAGAACCGCAGAGTCCCAGCGGGCACCCGGCACCCTTTGCTCTCAAGTGGGAGGCAGGCGGGGCCCAGGCCCTCCTCTGCTCAGTGTCCTGGCCTAGAATCCAAACTCACCAGCTTGGAGGGGAGGAGGAAGGAGCAGCTAGCCCC
>SJYW01008231.1:611887-626247 GCA_006410735.1 Raphicerus campestris
TCCTTATTCTCTGCTCCCTCGGCTTCCCAGGTGTTGTACCAGGGCCTGGAGAAGCTGGAGAAGGAGAAGGCCAACAGGGAGCACCTGGAGATGGAAATCGACGTGGTAAGGCCAGGCCTGAAGAAAGGCCACTCAGGGAGGGCCCATCGCTCCCACTCTTGACAAGGCAGAGAGGAGAGGAGCCCAAGGTGGGAGGTGGGCTCAGCATCAGAGTTGAACTACGTGGAGCAGGGCCCCGCCGTGGCTCTCTCTCATCTTGGTGGGGGCGCATCTCGTCCCCGTCTCTGGGCAGAAAGCCGACAAGAGTGCCCTGGCGGCCAAAGTGAGCCGCATCCAATTTGACGCCACCACGGAGCAGCTGAACCACATGATGCAGGAGCTGGTGGCCAAGATGACGGGGCAGGAGCAGGACTGGCAGAAGATGCTGGACAGGCTCCTGGTGGAGATGGACAACAAGGTGACCCGGGCAACGCCACCTCCTCCGGGCACTGCAGACCCCCACCTGCTTTCCCAGAGCTCACCTGGTCTCTGCCCCTACTTCCTCCCCCAAGCTGGACCGCCTGGAGTTGGACCCGGTGAAGCAGTCGCTGGAGGATCGGTGGAAATCCTTGCGACAGCAGCTCAAAGAGCGCTCTCCACTCTACCAGGCGGATGAGGCAGCGGCCATGCGGAGGTGAGGCCTGGCAGGGGCGAGGGTGGGCTGGCTGGAGGGTCCCCATGTGTTCTCGGAGGGACTGGTGGATCCTATCTGGGACTGTCCAGCCGTAGGAAGGCACAGAGCTTGAAAAGCTCTTGTAGCTCAGGCTGATTCATATTATAGCAGAGAGAGGGAGGGGAGTGGGGCGTAAGGCTCTCTGGGCACAGGTGGGAGGGGGTCCACAGCCCCCAGAGCTCAGCTCCCAGGGTGACAGGCCCCAGGCCACCAGAGGCAGAGCCTGGGCCAGGCAAGTCCTCCTGGGGGTGCCTGGCTCATGGCAGCTCGTCCCAGCATTTCCATTCCTGGCCACCAGGGGGCTGCCAAGGCTTACACAGGACACCCACGGCCGCCCCCACGGCCCTTGAGAGCTCTGCCGGCTTTGGGTGAGGGTAGATGGGTGCTAGATGTGTGTCCAGAAGTGGGCATCTCTAGTAGCTGATGTGTGCAGGGAGCGGGGCCCAGACCTGCTTCCGGTGGCCTGGGGCCCCGTCCCCCTGGGTGCTGAGCATCCAGCCTACCAGCCAAACCCTCTGAGTTCTCCATCCCTCGCTTTGGGGCCCTCTGGCAGGCCCTCACCCTCTGCGTGTGCCCCATCCCTCACAGGCAGCTCTTGGCACACTTCCACTGCCTCTCATGTGACCGTCCCCTGGAGACACCTGTGACTGGACAGTGAGTGCCCCCAGCGGGTGGCCGTGATGGGGGGCATCTTCTGTCCTCCCTGCCTGCCTCCGGCTCATCTGCTCCTCCTCTCTCCGGTCCACTCTATGCCTCGGGCTGCTCTTACCCCTCGGCCTTCAATCCCTGGGGCGGGAAGTCTCCTGTGGCAGGTGGAGCGTGAGGAGTGGGTGATGGGTTTGGACACTGGGGTTTCTCACTCCGACCCTCCCTTCCCTGCCCCTGCCCAGAGTCATCCCCATGACTCCCGTGGGCCCCTGCCTGCCCGGGCACCGCTCCATCCGCCCCTACACGGTCTTTGAACTGGAGCAGGTTCGGCAGCAGAGCCGCAAGTACGGGCGGTGCCGTGGGGTCCTGTGGGGGCTTTGAAGGGGGTCTGGAGGGCGAGAGTGGGGGCTGGGTGGGGTGATGCTAGGGCGCTTTTTGAAGCAGCTCCCAGCTCTTCCCAGGGCGGGAGCATCAGCGCAGGAGGTGCAGACCTGGTAACCACCTGCCTTTGCGCCCCTGCCAGGCGTCCTGGTGGGACGTTGCCTCTGAGACTCCCCCCACCCCCACCCCTACCTTTCCCCTGCTCACACTCAGCCTAGGAGGAAGGCAGGGGGCGGCTCCGTGAGTGTGAGATGAGTGGTAGGGGGTGTGTTTCATGCCCTCCGGGGCTCCTGCCCTCCTCCCACAGACTTTCCAACTCCTGAGGCCGGGGGTTCAGCAGAAAGACTGCTTTTCAAAGCTGCCCTTGGAGCCCACGGGGGCCAGGGGTGCGAGAGGGCCCGATGGACTGGGCTGCTCTCCCCTCTAGCTCTCCTGCATGCTCTCAGCTCAGGAAACCCTCCCCGGCAAACCCAGCCCTGGTCCCTGGAGTCTGGGGGGCCTGCTTCCCAGGCAGGGTGCTGGGGCGCGGCTCACCCCTCCGCTGGGCCCGCACCCCACAGCCTGAAGCTGGGCAGCAGCGGCTTCCCGCGGGGGGACGTGGGTCAGGTGGAGCGGAGCGTGGGGCGCCTGCGCACCATGCACTCCAAGATGCTCCTGGACATCGAGAAGGTGCAGATCCACTTCGGGGGCTCCATCAAGGCCAGCAGCCAGATGATCCGCGAGCTGCTGCAGGCCCAGTGCCTCAGCTCCCCCTGCTACAGACGGTGGGCGGCCGGGCCGGACCCGGGAGCCGGGCAGCGGGGAGGGCAGAGAGTGTGTGTGTGTGTGTCCGTGTGTATGAGTGGGGCACCAGGGAGGGCAGAGTGTGTGTGTAGAGTGGGGCCTCCATGTAGGAGTACGTGATTGTGTATGTCTGTGAGAATGTGAACATGCGTGTAAGTGTGTATGAAAATGTGGGTGTGATTATATGTGTGTGAATGTTTATGTGTGTGTTTTTGAGAGAATGCAAGAGAATATGTATGTGTGAATGTGTGTAAACATATGTGCGAATGTGTTTGAGAATCTGTGAACACATGTATGTGAATGAATGTGTGTGTGAATGCATGTGAACAAGTGTGAGAGCACTGTTAAATGTATACTGTATGAGCAGATGAATGTGTATGTGTGAATGTGCATATAAATGTATGAATGCCTATGTGTGCGTTCTGAGTGTGTGAGAGAATGTATGTCTGCGAACGTACGTGTAAATGTGTGTTTGAGTATCTGTGAATACATGTGTGTGGATTTGTGTATGAGAGAGGGAGTGTGTGTGTGTGTGTGTCCCTCAGGAGGCCACCCTGCTCGCTCACCCCCTGCCCTGTCCTGGCTAAGTGGTGGCCCCTGGAGCACCCCCCTCACCGGCACCCACCCCCCCAACCGAGGCATGTCCCGGGACACACCCGCTCCCTGTGACTCCGCCGTCTCCACCGCAGGCTGCCAGACATGGCTGATTACAGCTACTCCTCCGCGCCCCGGCCCTGCGGGGGCAGCCACACCCTCACCTACCCCTACCGACGCATCCGCCTGCAGCACCTTTCGCAGGGACTGTACCCCACCGAGGAGATCCAGATTGCCATGAAGGTGGGAACACTGCTGGGAGCCTCCAGGGAGGGCCCCCAGACTCCAGGTCCCTCCGGAAAAGCAGCCAGCAGTCCCCTGCTCGGCCCTCAGCCTCAGGGGCGGTTTCTTAATCAGACCCAGTCAAAGCCTCAGGTTCTTTTCCTTTCCTGGGAAGAAGCCAGCCATCCCAGCCACCCGGCCCGTCCCCTTCAGCCTGTCACTCAGCCCCTTCGAGCACCCTTTGGCTCAGAGAGGGGACGGGAGGGGCACTCAGGCAGCAGGTGGCCATGGGTACCCACCCACCTCCACAGCACGACGAGGNGGGAGGGCAGAGAGTGTGTGTGTGTGTGTCCGTGTGTATGAGTGGGGCACCAGGGAGGGCAGAGTGTGTGTGTAGAGTGGGGCCTCCATGTAGGAGTACGTGATTGTGTATGTCTGTGAGAATGTGAACATGCGTGTAAGTGTGTATGAAAATGTGGGTGTGATTATATGTGTGTGAATGTTTATGTGTGTGTTTTTGAGAGAATGCAAGAGAATATGTATGTGTGAATGTGTGTAAACATATGTGCGAATGTGTTTGAGAATCTGTGAACACATGTATGTGAATGTATGTGTGTGTGAATGCATGTGAACAAGTGTGAGAGCACTGTTAAATGTATACTGTATGAGCAGATGAATGTGTATGTGTGAATGTGCATATAAATGTATGAATGCCTATGTGTGCGTTCTGAGTGTGTGAGAGAATGTATGTCTGCGAACGTACGTGTAAATGTGTGTTTGAGTATCTGTGAATACATGTGTGTGGATTTGTGTATGAGAGAGGGAGTGTGTGTGTGTGTGTGTCCCTCAGGAGGCCACCCTGCTCGCTCACCCCCTGCCCTGTCCTGGCTAAGTGGTGGCCCCTGGAGCACCCCCCTCACCGGCACCCACCCCCCCAACCGAGGCATGTCCCGGGACACACCCGCTCCCTGTGACTCCGCCGTCTCCACCGCAGGCTGCCAGACATGGCTGATTACAGCTACTCCTCCGCGCCCCGGCCCTGCGGGGGCAGCCACACCCTCACCTACCCCTACCGACGCATCCGCCTGCAGCACCTTTCGCAGGGACTGTACCCCACCGAGGAGATCCAGATTGCCATGAAGGTGGGAACACTGCTGGGAGCCTCCAGGGAGGGCCCCCAGACTCCAGGTCCCTCCGGAAAAGCAGCCAGCAGTCCCCTGCTCGGCCCTCAGCCTCAGGGGCGGTTTCTTAATCAGACCCAGTCAAAGCCTCAGGTTCTTTTCCTTTCCTGGGAAGAAGCCAGCCATCCCAGCCACCCGGCCCGTCCCCTTCAGCCTGTCACTCAGCCCCTTCGAGCACCCTTTGGCTCAGAGAGGGGACGGGAGGGGCACTCAGGCAGCAGGTGGCCATGGGTACCCACCCACCTCCACAGCACGACGAGGTGGACATCTTGGGCCTGGACGGACATATTTACAAGGGACGGATGGAAACAAGGCTGCCGGACCTCCTGAACAAAGACAGTGAGTGTCCAGATGGCCCAGAGGCCCTCGGGCTCCTTGCTTGGGCCCCACAGGGTCTGTCTGGCTCCTGGAGGCCCCTGCACTTCTTGGGGCCGCCAGACCCCAACTGCCTTCCTCTTCCACCTCCCTGACTCCGAATGCCCCCAGGTCAGTGTTTGCAGAAGGGGGACAGCTGCCCAGTCTTAGCCAATCAGCAGGGATGTCATGGCCCCATCTTTTCTGGCCAGGCTTCATCCACAGGCTGTCACCCCAGTTTTCCCACCTAGGCCTCTGTTCCCAGCATCACCCATTCTTTAAAACCCTTCTGGAGCCCCTGCCAGTCTGCAGCCCTCTAGTGTTCTGGAGCGTCCCCTTCCAGCTGGCCACCCTGGGTGTGCTTTGTCACTCCCCTCTGGGTCTGACAGGCGTGTGTGCATCTTTCTAGTCACTTCCCCTCCCGAACTGTAAACCCAGGGTCAGAACTCACCCAGCACCTGGCATGGGGCTGCTGTCTGTGGGTAGATATCTGAGTGAGTGGATGGATGGATGGATGGATGGATGGATGGACAGATGGCCAGACAGACATACAGGGGGATGAAGTGCTTGTTGCTCAGTCACTAAGTTATGTCTGACTCTTTGTGACCCCAGGGACCGCAGCACGCTAGGCTCCCCTGTCCTCCACTATCTCATGGAGTTGGCTCAGATTCACGTCCACTGAGTCGGTGATGCTATCCAACCATCTCATCCTCTGCCTCCCTCTTCTTTTACCTTCAATCCTTCCCAGCATCAGGGTCTTTTCCAGTGAGCAAAGTGCTTGCTTATAAAAGGCATTTCCACGAATTCAGACTGAGAAGGGCGCCCGCTGAGGCAGGCTGAGACCAGCAGCCTGCCGCCCTCTCCCCATCCCCACGGCCCCCTCAGAGTGTGTCTCAGAACTGATCCTCCCTGCTCCGTCTCCCGTCAGACTCGGGGATGAAGCATAAGACCAAGCAGTCCCGGGCACATGGGCATCGGCAGCAGTCCCTCAGCAACAGCGGCCAGCTGCCCTCGCGGCCTCAGAGCGCCCAGATGCTGGCTGCCAACGACTCAGGTAGCTCCTCCTTGGAGAGAGGGTCCTTCTTGGTGGCACTGCCCGCCGACCTTCCTCCTTGCCCTGTCTGGCCCCTTTCCTGCCCATGGCTGGTATATACCCTTATTTCCCCGGAGAGAAGAAGGGCCTGGGAGCCGAGGGATGGGATGTGAGGCAGGAAAGAGAAAACCCTTCCCTCCCGGGCACCTGCTTTGTGCCAGGTCTGTGGGCAGATACTGTCACTGCTCCCATTTCACAGAGCTTGCGGCCCGAGCTCTGGCTCCAGGCCCAAGTCCTTCCCGCTGCTCATACGTACCGACTCTCCTGGGCCTGTGAGGTCCTCAGGGTCCGGGCTTTCTCCAGAGGGGCCAAATCCGGCCTGAAAGCCCGAGACATAAGTGTTCCCCCAGGGTTTGGCTACCCATGGGGGCCAGAGAGGGACACTGGCCTGGAGCCGGGGGGCTAGACCACTTCCGGGTGACTCTGAGCACGTCTCCCCCTCCTCCTGGCCAGTTTCTTCATCTGTCAATAAAACGGTGCTGGATTCTGGCTGCTAAGTTAGGAGTCCCCTTGCAGAGTCTAAGAAAGCTGCTGAGTTTCTTCTCACGAAACCTTATGTACCCACAATGCTTTGTAGCTACTTGCTGGAGGCCCAGGGAGCCCCACCGCACCCCTGCCCAGGTCTAGAGCCGCAGCCCGAGGTCCTCTGCACCAAGCCTTCCAGTTCCAGCCCCCAGTGCCTACAGGAGGCAGAAACCATGCGGTGGTGGCGATGTGCAGCCTCGCCTCTGCCAGGGGTTCCTCACTGCTGAAGAGCTTTACACGTGTGAATCAATAATTTTAATCCTCACGTGTTAAAAGATAGGGACCATTGCTGGTCCCACCTACAGCTGACAAAGCCAAGGCACAGAGAGGTTAAAGTACATGCCCAAGGTCACACAGCTAGAAATCCGCAGAGCCGGAGCTCAAAGCCAAGCTGTCTGGCCCCAGAAAACAGCCTGGGGTGGAGGGTGGAGGATTCAGCAGGAGGCAGACAGCATTGGCAGTTGGCTCTGGCTCCTAGGACTGTTCTTGGGGGAACTTAGCTTCCTTCTCCCTGGCACTCCAGTGTTCACTCCAAAGGCACATTATGGAAGCAGGAGGCAGGGGCTGTCTTAAAGAGAAATTCCTGCCCTGATTTAAGTCAGTGTGGCCCTAACAGTCCCTGTATTAATAGAGGGAATGCTAACAAAGAGGCAGGCTCTTGGCCCCTGAATTATTTTAACTCAGAGTATAAAGGAGTGTGGCTTAGGGGCTTGTAGGAGAGCTTGACCCTCCAGCATGATGTCCTGGCTCAGCCTGGTTAGTGGGGCTTTGGGCAAGCCGAGGCGGGCTGCCGTTGGGCGTGGGAGTCAGCCTGAGCCATCCGGGACCCCTCCCGTCCTGCAGCTCCTTCCCGTCATCAGAAAGACAGACCTGTCTCCACCGAGGGCCGCCTTTCCCAGCTGAACCCAGCCCACCTGCCCGGCGAGACGGCAAACTTGCCAGCAGAGCTGGACGTGCACAGGGACGCACCTCCTGGGGAGGGGCTGGAGGAGCCCATCCGGGGGCCGCGGTCCACCTCTGCTCACTGAGCAGAGCTATAAATAAACGCTTAGGAGAAAGCTCGGGGCCATGAGGCTCCTCTGGTCCTGGTTCAGGTGGGACAGTGGACTTCTTGCAGCCTGACAGATGTGGCTCCCCCAAACAGGGCCAGCTGTTCTCCGAGGGCACAGGGCTTCAAGAGGACTGAGTATAGCACCCAGGGCGGGGAGGCGGCAGCACAGGCCAGACCCCAGGCCCCAGGGACTGGCAGGCCTACAGGGGGTTGGCCCTCTCTCGACCTTGGCTGGACCCAGTGCTAAGGCCTTCCCTGGCACAGGCACCGCCTTTCCTCTGGGTAAGCACCCAGGGCACTCTGGAGGGTTTAGATGCTTCAGATGCTCAGGCTGTACCCTGGGGCGAAGGTTTAAGGGTGGCCACTGGCAGGCTTCTGGTACATCCTGGGGAAGATGGGGCCACCAGCACCTGGGAAGGTTCCTGGTTGCCATCCTCTCCAGCTTGCGAAACGAGTGGCTCACCCAGGTGTTGCTAGTGGTAAAGAATCTGCCCGCCAGTGAGGGGGATGTGAGAGACGTGGGTTCGATCCCCAAGTTGGGAAGGTCCCCTGGAGAAGGAAATGGCACCCCACTCCAGTATTCTTGCCTGGAGAATCCCACGGACAGAGGAGCCTGGCGGGCTACAGTCCATGGGGTCACGCTTGGAGGCTGCAGCAGACTCAAGAGGGGCTGCTGGGGCCAGGCCGTGTCCCTGCTCCCCTTCCCTCCCCAGAAACAGAGAGAACTGTCTGACCGCCTTGAGGCCTGGCCCTTGTCCTGCTCCATGTCAGCCTTAACAGACGAGAGGGCTCACTGCTTTCCACCTGAGTCAACTGTAAGGGACAAGCCCTTGTCCCCAAAGCCGCAGGGACAAGGGGAGAATTGCCTCCCACCCGGATAGTCATAGAAGCAGTTTTCCGCCTTCAGATCTATTCTCATCAGCCCCCTCCTCAAAGGTGGGGTTCCCTCCCCCTCAGGCCCCTCGGCCAGTGAGAGGCCTGCTTTAGAGGTGTGAGGGGAGGGGCGACAGAGAGCCACAGGAGGGTGTGGCAGGAAATAGCCCAGAAAAGGGTTTCACCGGAGGGTGGGCCTCTCTGGGGGTAGAGCAGGCACTCCCTATGGGAAGGGGCACCCCCCCCTCCCCATCTGCTGATTTCTGATTCATCATAGAACCGCAGAGTCCCAGCGGGCACCCGGCACCCTTTGCTCTCAAGTGGGAGGCAGGCGGGGCCCAGGCCCTCCTCTGCTCAGTGTCCTGGCCTAGAATCCAAACTCACCAGCTTGGAGGGGAGGAGGAAGGAGCAGCTAGCCCCTCCACCCACCCCAATGCCCGTGAAAGGACGAGGGGGCCCCCACTCCACCTTCCCACACCTGGGCCGCCTACTCGCCCTCACCCAGCACTGGCCGCCCACGTGCCCATGAGGGGCTTCCCCTTCCAGCCTGGGAAAGCACAGGTGGGCAGGGTGAGGGGTGCAGGCGCGAGGAGTCCCACGGATCTCCGACCAGGAAACAAAACTGAAAGGACCAGCCCAGCCTCGAGCACGTGGTCACACACAGAGCGGGCGGCCGAGCGCAGCTGCGTCCCCAGCCCTGCTCCACACCCACAGAGGGGCTGCCCCACAGCAACCCCCTGAAGACACGAGGGCCCAGCAGTAAGGTGGGCCGGCCAGCCAGGCGGGGCCTTTCCCAGGTGTTCCTCCACTTTGGGTCTGAACATCCAGACCCTGCAGGCCTGGTCGACAGCAAGGCCCAGGCTGCCGAGACAGAGGGTATGCGCCCACTCACACGTGCTGGAGGGATCTGGGGGCCGGGGGCAGGGGGGTGGCCGTAAGGGGCTCGAGGAGGAACCCCAAGGCTGAGGCCTGCAACCCAAAATCCTGCATTTGGGTGGNGCCCAGGCTGCCGAGACAGAGGGTATGCGCCCACTCACACGTGCTGGAGGGATCTGGGGGCCGGGGGCAGGGGGGTGGCCGTAAGGGGCTCGAGGAGGAACCCCAAGGCTGAGGCCTGCAACCCAAAATCCTGCATTTGGGTGGACAGGCTCCGCACGCACCTGGTCACGTGCGTGGGAGAGTCTAAGGGCAGGCCCCACCAGGCCAGGAACTGCCATCACTGCTCCATCTTAGCGCCGGAAGGAAGGTGGGAAGGGGACGAAGCCCGGCCCCTTGGGGACCCAACTCAGGACTCTGGCTCTCTCAGAGCTGCGGCTGACCTCTGGGACGTGGCCACACGACACGCATGTTGGGACAGGGTGCCCCAAAGGAGCTTGGGGGCAGGAAGAGCAGAGAGGGCGGAAAGATACCTTGGTGGGGGGGGGAACAGGCTGAAGTGTGGGGTAACCATCGGGCCCCCCGAGGCAGGCAGGCAGCTCCCCCCCCCACCAACTGCAAAGACAGGGGCTGCAGGGCTAAGGCTCAGCCTGTGGTGGGCTGTGAGGNCAGAGCTGCGGCTGACCTCTGGGACGTGGCCACATGACACGCATGTTGGGACAGGGTGCCCCAAAGGAGCTTGGGGGCAGGAAGAGCAGAGAGGGCGGAAAGATACCTTGGTAGGGGGGGACAGGCTGAAGTGTGGGGTAACCATCGGGCCCCCCGAGGCAGGCAGGCAGCTCCCCCCTCCACCAACTGCAAAGACAGGGGCTGCAGGGCTAAGGCTCAGCCTGTGGTGGGCTGTGAGGTGGTGGCCAAGCCAGGACCTGTTTCTCCTCCTCCCCACCCCAACCTGACCCGACCTATTAGCCCCTTGTCAGAACACCAGACCCCGCCACACGGCCGTGGGGCTGGTCCCCTGAACCGCAGCACAGCCAAGGGCCTCCCACCCCTCTACCCCAGGAGCACGCTCTCCGTTCTAAGGCAAATAAAGGCACCGCAAACCAGGGAAGTTAGAAAAATCTCTTTTAAGTTTTAAATTAAAATTTCACCCTGGTGAGATGATTTGATTTGGGAACTCCATCCAAAGGCAAGCCCTCCACTCTGCTGTCCACAGCTGGGAACACAGTGGGAGGCAGGGCGGCCCTGGGGCTGGGGGCCAGCTCACAAGTCCTACACAGCTAGCCGCTGAGGCGACGTGGGCCGGAGTGCTGCTGACTGGGGGTGGGCAGCGGCCCCCACACCTTCAGCCACCCAGCACCACCGGGAGTCCCTCCCACAGCTGCCACGGGGAGTGGGAAGGCTATGGTCCTTCGCCCGATTCCAGGTGTGACCTTTGAAAGGAGGCAGTGAGCAGACACCGCGTGACTGCGGAGTCACACCACCTGGCTCCCCAGCAACTGCCCTGGGGCTGGGGTTGGAGGAAGGGGTGCTGGCCCACTGGGTGGCTTCTCTGGCCTTTTCCCACTGACCCAACACCCCGTCGGCCAGCGCCGTTCTCACATACATTAGTTATTTTTATATATTCATATATATATATTATAGTTATATATTAAAAAGAGGAGAAAAAAAANGGCCTTTTCCCACTGACCCAACACCCCGTCGGCCAGCGCCGTTCTCACATACATTAGTTATTTTTATATATTCATATATATATATTATAGTTATATATTAAAAAGAGGAGAAAAAAAACTTGCCTGAAGAGAAACTCCTGAAGGATCCAAGTGGCTCAGGAAGTTTACTGTCCCCCCACCCACAAAAATTCTCTTATATAAAATCTTCCAGTGCGATCTTCAGGAAACCCCCGCGCCCAGCTTCCCCCCGCCCCTGGATTGCCCCCCAGCTCCAGCCCAGCACCCGGCAGCATCCAGTCTCATCTCTGGCCGTCCATCGCCGCCATGGCTTTCTGCTGCGTGCTCCCCTGCTGTGCTCCGGGGGGCCACGTGGGCTGTGGGTGGTGGAGGTGGTGGAAGCTGTGGGCCGTGGGGGAGGAGGGCGGGATCCAGGCGGCCTGGTGGCTGGGCGGGGACGAGGCCCAGAAGGGGCTGAAGTTTGCAGGGGGTGAGCAGGCCACGGCGGTCATGGGGCTGTTGCNACTTAGTTGCTCTGCGATCTGCCCAGACTAGGGATCAAACCCACGTCCCCTGCATTGGCAGGTGGATTCTTATTCACTGTACCACCAGCGAAGTCCCGATCACTTCTTTTTTTAAACTGAGTCTTGATTCACTAATGGCTTCTTTGTAATAGACAGTAAGGATTGGAGGAAGAACAAAGTTAAAAGCTTGGGGAGTGTTATCCAAGATAGGGAACAGGGCTTCCCTGGTGGCTCAGTGGTTTAAAAAAAAAAAAAAATCTGCCTGCCAATGCATGATCCAGGAAGATCCCATATGCCTCAGAGCATCCAAGCCCATGCGCCAGTTATTCAGCCTGTGCCCTAGAGCCAGGGAGCTGCAACTGCTGAGCCCACATGCCCTAATGAACCACGTGCCCTAAAGCCTGTGCTCCACAGCAAGAAAAGCCACTGCCCCTTGAGAGCCCAGGCACTGCAACAAGAGAGTAGCCCCTGCTTGCCTCAACTAGAAAAAAGCCTTATGCAGCAATGAAGACCCAGCACAGCCAAAAATAAATAAATACAAATAAAATTATATTTATATATGAAAAGATAGGGAACAAACCCACTTCCCAAGATCAGAGGCTGAGATGGAAGAAGAACAGATCGTTGCAAAAAACAGGAACAGAGCTGCCTGACTGAGCTACATCCTGCCTGACTCTGGCCGCAGATGTGGGTAAATCCGCTCAGGGATGGTGCCCCCTTTACCAATGGCCAAGGGCAGGAAGGACAAAGACTTCTTTGATAATAAGATTATCAGGCATTTTACTCTGTGATATGCTAAAGGCTTTCTGCTTTGAGGCCATACTGATTCTTCATGACTTGTATTTTATCTTTACCCAATAATTACAAGGTAGGCCCTGTGTGTGATGAAAAGGGTAGCTGGTAGTCATTGGTTCCCTTCCAAAGATATGTCTAAAACCCTTCTAGTGGTGAGGGTCAAGGGTTGGAGGGAGGGCTCTGAACTCTGCCACGGAGCACTGGTGCTTGGGAGAAGCTTCCATCTGCTGGCCTGGGCCAGGGACTTGCCTGCTCCTCGGCATCAGTCAAAAAAAAAAAGAGACAAATATGTGTTCCTGCCATCCTGGGGACAACCAAGGCAATTGGGTGATGATATCTTTGTCACCAGATCTGCAACTGAGAAGAGTACAATTAAAAGTACAAAAGAGGAAGCTCCCTGGGAGTCCAGTGGTTGGGAATCCGCCTTCCAGTGTTGGGGGATGCCGGGGTTTGATCCTTCGTCAGGGAACTAGGATCCCACATGCCCACCAGTCAACTAAGCCCCCTGTAGGCAACTGCTGAGCCCATGCACAGCACAAATGAGACTCCAGGCAGCCAAGTAAATAAATAAATGAATAAAAAAACTAGTACAAAAGGTAATCAGGAAAGAGACTTTGTGAAATGGCTTTTACAAATCTAATCAAGGGAACCCAAGGGCCCAACAGTACACTGAATGTTGCTGAGACATTGCTGACATCGTGTTCTAGCAGTCGAAGTTTTTGCTAATCAGTCTACCCTCTCACCTGCTGCTGCTGCTAAGTCGCGTCAGTCGTGTCCAACTCTGTGTGACCCCATAGATGGAAGCCCACCAGGCTCCCCCGTCCCTGGGATTCTCCAGGCAAGAACACTGGAGTGGGTTGCCATTTCCTTCTCCAATGCATGAAAGGAAAAAGTGAAAGGGAAGTCGCTCAGTCATGTCAGATTCTTAGCGACCCCATGGACTGCAGCCTACCAGGCTCCTCCATCCATGGGATTTTCAAGGCAAGAGTACTGGAGTGGGGTGCCATTGCCTTCTCCGACCCTCTCATCAGACCCACACAAAAAAGAAAAGGTTTAAGACACACATGTCTGTGGTTAGGCTCTGGAGTGGTGTCTTCTGTCTGTCCCAGTGACCCACTGTGGGTGTGTGTTCTCATTCAGAGAAGCCCTTCTCCACCTGTCATCCCGCCTTGACTCTCCTTGCTCGCAGTTTCCAAAAGGCATGATCTGAGCTTGACTGTCTCGATCTACTCTGAGTTGAGGGTCTCCTAACTTCAGGGCTACATGAGCTGCAGAAGGGACTCATAAACAGAGAATATGTATAGAATTCTGCTCTTTGAAAGGAGCTAAATGAGAGGGTTAGACGTAGAAATGGAAGCAGTGTCAGATTTTGTTTTCTTGGGCTCCAAAATCACTGCAGATGGTGACTGTAGCCATGAAATTAAAAGAGGCTCCTTGGAAGGAAAGCTATGACTAACCCAGACAGTGTCTTAAAAAGCAGAGACATCACTTGTCAGACAAAGGTCTGTCTAGACAAAGCTATGGTTTTTCCAGTTGTCAGATATGGATGTGATAGTTGGGCCATAAAGAAGGCTGAGCTCAGAATTGATGCTTTTGCACTGTGGTGTTGGAGAAGACTCTTGAGAGTCCCTTGGACTGCAAGGAGATCAAACTAGTCAATCCCAAAGGAAATCAACCCTGAATATTCATTGGAAGGACTGTTGCTAAAGCTGAAGCTCCCATACTTTGGCCACCTGATGCGAAAAGCCAACTCATCGGAAAAGACCCTGGTCCTGGGAAAGATTGAAGGTAAAAGGAAGAAAGGGCGATGGAGAATGGGATGGTTGGATGGCACCACCAACTCAATGGACATGAGTCTGAGCAAACTCTGGGAGACAGTGGAGGACAGAGGAGCCGGGCCTGCTGCAGTCCACGGGGTCGGACTTAGAGACTGAGCAACGACGAAGTGAGACGGATGTCGGTGGCGACGTCTTCCGAGCGGCTCACCAGCACTGATCAATCTCCCTGACCCCGGGGAGTCCCTTTGAGGCTACGGCGCTGGGGGTGGGGGGAACCCACCCGAAGTAGATGTGTATAAG
>SJYW01008231.1:634243-704547 GCA_006410735.1 Raphicerus campestris
GCCCGGGGCTCCCCGCCGCCGAAGCCGCAGCGCCGAGGCAGGAGCGGGCCGCGGCGCGCAGCCGACCCCCGCCCCGGACGCGGGGCGAGCGGCCGCCGCGGTGAGGCGCCCAGGGCGGCGCGGGCGCAGCGGCCATGGGGGCCCTGACCAGCCGGCAGCACGCGGGCGTGGAGGAGGTGGACATCCCGTCCAATTCCGTGTACCGCTACCCGCCCAAGTCCGGTGAGCGCCACCCGGGGCTGCGAGGAGGTCGCGATGCCCCCGCGCGGAGGGTTCCCCGGGGGCCCGGGGGCCCCAGAGGCCGACGGCGCTGCAGAGCCATCTCGGAGGGTGGGAGGTGTTGGACCAGGTCTGGGAGGGGCTGCTTTGGGGCCCCAGGCGGGCGTCGCCGGGGTGGGCAGCCCCTCCGCCGGGGGCTGGGAGCGGCCTGCGCGCCATCGGGTCCTGTGACGGAGACGCGCGCTCGGGGGACTGCGGCTCCGAGGGGCGGGGTGTCCACGGCGCAGGCCGGGTCCCTTCCTTCCCGCCCGGTGCCCGGGCCCCCTCAGGAGCTGAGGGTGAGGTGGAGCGGGTTGGCATCCGAAGCGGGCACCTGTGCTAGGTGCTGGCCCTGGTGGCCTCCGGAGAGGGAGGCACAGGTTTGAATTAGGTTCTCCTGGTTGCGGGGCTGGCGGGGGCGGGTGCGGTGCTGCTGGAGGATGGCGGCCGAAAATGCGTTTGCTGTTGCGGGTGCTTTTTCAAGAGGCTGTCAGAAGAAAGGAGTTTAACAGAAATGTATCAGAGTCATTCGGGTTGTCGCTTTGCCAGAGTAGTGGCAAGCCTGGCATTTGGAATGAGAATAGCCCTGGGATAGGGCACAGGTATTGACAATGCCTAGAAGTATTATGTTTGTTTTCAGAATCATTAACACGATAAATGTCTCCAGCCTCTGGCTTGTAGCATAAGTATTGGAAGTGGAGGAGAATTATGACAGCACCGAGAGGCTTACAAGTGGATTGAGCACCAGCCAGTTCGAAACTGCTAGCCCAAGACCCTAACTCCTGGCTCTTTGTTTTTCAACACTTTTCTCAAGACTTNAAACGGTAAAAAATAAAGTAGGTTTCTAAAATTTTTAGTAAATACATTTAATACCATAATAAGGCTAATGGTTGTTCTATTTAATGATGGAGTCATAAAGGTCAAGAGCTCAAATGCTGGTATTATTTTTGAACACTTAAAAGGTGGTAATTATACTTTGGAAACCTCCAGTATTTTTGCTTTATTTGTACCTTACTTCATTGAGAGCAGACTGATTTCTTTCACTTTTCGACTGTGTCTTATGATTGAGCGCCTTTGATTTCCTCATACGATAGTGGTTGTGTTCCTTTGTTCCTTAGCAACCCTTTTCTCATTCTGTTTATTACTGTCAGTGCTCGTTATCGGGCACTGACATGCTGAGCTGTGTGCNTGTTCCTTTGTTCCTTAGCAACCCTTTTCTCATTCTGTTTATTACTGTCAGTGCTCGTTATCGGGCACTGACATGCTGAGCTGTGTGCTAGTGTATAGATTCTGATCCTGGGATTTTGATGCCTATGGCAAGCATCAGGATAGAAGCCCTCAAATCAACTTGGTAGTACATGATGTGGGTCACAGAAGGGAGGATTAACAATACCGGCTCTATGGTGGCTGTATCACCAGGGTTCTCCAGAGAAAGAGAACGAATAGGAGATGTACATATATAAGTGGCCTCCATTATTGTGAGGCTGGCAAGTCTGAAAGTTGTAGGGCTGGCCAGCAAGCTGGATTCTCGGGAATTGATGTTGTATTCGTCAGTCTGAAATCTGTAGGACAGGCTGCCAGACGAGAAACTCAGGCAGGATTTCTGTGTGTGTTTTTTTCCCCATACTTTAAACTTTTTATTTTGCGTTGGGGTATAGCCAGTTAACAATATTCTGGTAGTTTCAGGTAAACAGCAAAGGGACTCAGCCACACATATCTATGTAAGTCTTATAGCGGAATTCCTTTTCCTCTGGGAAACCTCAGTTTTGGCTTTTAAAGCCTTCAACTGATTGGATGAAGCCCATCCACATTATCCAGCTTAATCTCTTTTACTTAAAGTCAACTAATTATAAAGATTAATTACATCTACAAAATACCTTCACAGCAACATCTAGATTAGTGTTTGGACAAACAACTGACCATCATAGCCCTAGCCAAGTTGACATAAAAATTAACAATCATAGTGATTTTTTTTTTTGGCTGTGCTGCACGACTTTTCAGGATCTTAATTCACCAACCACGGATCAAACCCATGGTAGTGAAAGTATGGAGTCCCAGCCACTGGACCACCAGGAAATTCCCAGGAGCTTCATATTTTATCAAATTATTTGTGCTAGATAGGCACAAAACTTTGGCTCAAGTTGCTGAAAGAGTGGCTGTGCTGGGAAATCATATTTTTAAATGTCTAAAAATTACAGTCTTTAAAAATCATTATTTAAGAATTACACTCCTTCCAAAATTTCAGTGCTTATCATCTAGTATCAAATGTAGAATGTAGTCATAAAGAGATAAAGAAGAATATAAAATAGACCATGATCAGGTGGAATTTATGCCAGGAATGCAAGATTGGTTTAGTATCTGAAAAATCAATTGATATTAATATACCATATTACTAGAATAAAGAATAAAAACTACATGATCTCCAATACCTTGGATCAATACTGCTTAACATATCCAATACCTTTTCAAGATAAAAAAGCATTCAACAAGCTTGGAATAGAAGGGTGCTTCTTCAGTCTGATGTAGGGTATCTATGGGATACTCATAGCTACCAGTATAATCAATGGTGAGATACAGATTTCTTTCCTGCTAAGATTAGGGTCAAGACAAGGATGTCTGCTTTTGCCATTCTGTACTGACTGGAGATTCTAACTGGATTGGAGATTCTAACATTAAGGTCAAACAAAGAAATACATAAAAAAGAAATTTTAAGGCAACCAGATTGTAAAGAAAAAAGTGAAAGTGTTCACAGATGACATGATCCTATGTATAGAAAATACCCAGGATTCCACAAAAAAGCCTACTAAAACTAATAAGTGAGTCAGGTTGTAGATAAAAGATCATATAAACACGAAAAAAATCAATTGTGCTTTTATGTACAAGCAATTATCTGAAGGGGTTCCCTGGTGGCTCAGAGGTAAAGAGTCCGCCTGCAATGCAGAGGACTTGGAGACCTGGGTTCAATTCCTGGGTCAGGAAGATCCCCTGGAGGAGGAAATGGCAACCCACGCCGGTAATCCTGCCTGGGAAATCCCATGGACAGAGGAGCCTGGCGGGCTACAGTCCACGGGGTTGCAAAAGAGTTGGACACTACTGAGTGACTAAACCACAACAAATAATCTGAAAATGAAATTAAGAAAACCGTTCCATTCCCAACAGCTTCAAAAAGAATACAGTGATTTTCAGGAATAAATTTAACCTAAGTGTGTGGTTTATACACTGAAAATTCTAAAATGTTATCAAGATTAATGCTCTAACTAAAGATTATTTTACAGAGGTCTATATAAATAGACATTTCATGTTCATGAATTGGAAAACTCAATTGAGATGCCAGTGATCTCCCAGTTGATCTGAAAATTGACTACATTCTCTGTCACAATCCCAACAGACTTTTTTGAAGAAACTGGCCAGCTAGTTCTAAAATACATGTGGACAAGCAAAGGATCTAGAATATCCTTAACAATTTTGAGAAGGAAGAACAAATTTGGAAGATTTTCATTACCCAGTTTCAAAAATTACATCAAGACACGGTGTGGTGTTGGTACAGCTAGAAGCATATAGATCAGTAGAATTCAAGATAGAAACAAATCCTTATGTTTATGGTCGGTGGTTTGTGACAGAAGTGCCAAGACAATTCAACAGGGAGAGGATATGCTTTTCAACAAATGGTGCTAGGACAATTGGATATTGACAAGGAGAAAAATGAGCTTAGACCCTTTACTCACATCACCAAAAATTAACTCACAATGGAGCATAGAATGAAAATATTGACCATGGAATGGAAGAAAATATTTGTAAATCTTATATATGGTAAAGGATTTGTATCTAGATTATATAAATAACGTGTGCAATTCAAAAACAAAAGGACAGCCTGAAAAGGAGCAAAGTTCTTCAGTAGACATTTCTCCTACAAAGATATACAAATGAACAATAAGCATGTCAGTAATGAAAAGATACTTACTATTGTTGGCCTTTAGGGGAATGCACATCAAAACTACAGTTAGATTAACACTTCACAGCCACTAGGATGGCAATAATTTTTAAAACCAAATAGTAAGAGTTGGTGAGAATGCGGAGAAACTGAAATCCTGGTCCACCCCTGATGGGTATATAAAAAGGTACAGCTGCTATGGAAAACAATTTGACAGCTCCTTAAATACTTTGTTACTTTATAACTCAGCAAGTATAGTCCTAGGGGTGTATGTGTGTATGTGTATGCCCAAGAAAAATGAAAATAAAAATATTCCATACCAAAACATGTATATAAACGTTCATAGCAGCTTTGGTCATAGTAGCTAAGAGGTGGGATAACCCTAATGTTCAACGACTGGAGACTGGAACTGATAAAATGTGGTAAATCTGTGCAGTGCGGCGTTATTTGTCAATAAAAGGGGATGACATGCTGATATGTGCTATAGCTTAGCTGAAACCCGAAAGTCACTAACATGAAGTGAAAGAAGCCAGAGGCAAAAGGCCATATATTGTATAATCTCGTTTAGATGACATGTCCAGAAGAGGCAAATCCATAGAGACAGAAAGGAGATTAGTGACTGCCAGTGGCTGGGGGAGGGGGAGATGAGAAGTGATTGCTAACAGGGTTTCTGTCTGGGATTATGAAAATGTTCCAAAATTAGATAATGATGAATAGTTGCATAACTTGTGAATATACTAAAAAACCATCAAACTGTATGTTTTAAACAGATGAATTGTAGGGTATGTGAATTATCTCTCGATAAAGCTGTTTTTAAAAGGGACCTAGGACTTCCCCAGGGCTTTCTCGGTGGTTAGAGGTAAAGAATCTGCCTGCCAGTGCAGGAGACGCAGGTTCCATCCTTGGGTCAGGAAGATCCCCTGGAGAAGGAAATGGCAACCCTCTCCTGTGTTCTCATCTGGGAAATTCCATGGACAGAGAAGCCGGGTGAGCTACAGTCCATGGGGTCACGAAGAAAGTTGGACACGTCTTAGTGACTAAGTGACAGCAAAGAGGACTTCCCTGGTGTCCCCATGCTTAAGACTGCCTTCCAATGCAGGGGGCAAGAGTTCAAACCCTGGCTGAGGATCCCACATACTCCGTGATGGGGCCAAAAAAAAAAAAAAAAATGGACTTAGATTCAAGAGTCAGAACTATAAAACCCCTAAAAGAAGACATAGGAGAAGCTATATATTTGTTTCAGATTGGGCAGAGTTCTTTGATACAATGCCAAAAGCTAAATCCATAAGGGAAAAAACTGATAAATTGGATTTCTTCCAAATTAAAAATGTTTTTACTTCAAACAACATTAAGGAGATGAAAAGACAAGCCACCTTCTGAATGAAAATGTTTGCAAAACACATAGAGGATTTACATCCAGAATATTTTGACAACTCTTACAACTCAATATTAAGACAATAACTCAATTTAAAAATGGACAAAAGAGTTGAATAGACATTTCACCAAAGAAGATACAGGAATAGCCAATAAACACATGGAAAGATGCTCAGCCTCAGGAGTTATTAGGGAAGGAGGATTAAAACCACAATGAGATAGCACTTCAAAACTGCTTGGAAAGCAGCAGGAAAAAAGACAACATCACGTGTTGGTGAGAATGCAGAGAAATTGGGATCCTTGTACCTTACGGATGGGAATGCAAAATGGTAATGGCCAATTTGGAAAAGAGTGTGAGAGTGTCTTAAAAAGTTAAACATAAACTTACCTTATGGTCTAGCAGTTGCACTTCTGTTCAGTGGCTCAGTCGTGTCCGACTCTTTGCGACCCCATGAACTGCAGCACACCGGGGCTTCCCTGTCCTTCACCATCTCCCAGAGCTTGCTCAAACTCATGTCCATTGAGACGATAATGGCATCCAGCCATCTCATCCTCTGTCGTCCCCTTCCTTCTCCTCCTGCCTTCAGTCTTTCCCAGCATCAAGGTCTTTTCCAACGAGTAAATCTATTAAAAAAAATGAAGACATAGATACACACAGCGCCATGTGTTCAGTTGTTCATAACAGCATTGCTCATAATGATCAAAAAAGTGAAAGGAATCCAAATGTCCATCGGCTGGTGAATGGATTAACAAAATAAGGTATAGTCATACATTACAATGCTATTCAGCAGTTTAAAGAAAACAGCTATTGATGTATGCTACACAATGCAGATTAACCCCCAAAAACACTGTGGTCAGTGAAGGTAGCCAGATACAAGATGATGTATTACGTATGTGTCCATTTGTATGGACTAGAAACAGCAAATACAGAGAGATAGAAAGCAGGGCAGGGTTTGTTNCATCGGCTGGTGAATGGATTAACAAAATAAGGTATAGTCATACATTACAATGCTATTCAGCAGTTTAAAGAAAACAGCTACGATATATGCTACACAATGCAGATTAACCCCAAAAACACTGTGGTCAGTGAAGGTAGCCAGATACAAGATGATGTATTACATATGTGTCCATTTGTATGGACTAGAAACAGCAAATACAGAGAGATAGAAAGCAGGGCAGGGATTGCTTAAGGCTGGGGTGGGAGTGGGAATCAGCTGTAGATGGACACGAGGGAGCATTTTGTGGNCCCCAAAAACACTGTGGTCAGTGAAGGTAGCCAGATACAAGATGATGTATTACGTATGTGTCCATTTGTATGGACTAGAAACAGCAAATACAGAGAGATAGAAAGCAGGGCAGGGTTTGTTTAAGGCTGGGGTGGGAGTGGGAATCAGCTGTAGATGGACACGAGGGAGCATTTTGTGGTGGTGATGTTTTCAACTGGATTGTGGTGATAGTTGCCAAAATCATTGGATTGTAGCATGGATGAATTTTATGCTGTATATATTATACCTCAATAAAAACTGTCTTTAAAAATAACAGTCAAGAGACTTCCCTGGTGGTCCAGTGGTTAAGACTCTGAGCTCCCAATGCAGGGGGCTCGGGTTCCATCCCTGGTCAGGAAACTAGATCCCACACGCAGCAAAGATGGAAGATCCCAAATGCTACATCTAATTCCCGGCACAGCCAAGTACATACATAAATATGAAAAAAGGCAAAACCGAGTGGTTCATGCCAATTGAATAAAATAAAGAGAAGAGCTTGAGGACTTCCCTGGTGGTCCCGTGGTTAAGAATCCGTTGGCCAGTGGGAGGGACACAGGTTTGATCCCTGGTCGGGGCAGGTTCCACATGCCTCAGGGCAACTAAGCCCGGACAGCACAACTAGTGAGCTCATGCTATAGAGGCAGTGAGCTGCAACCGCTGAGCCTCAGGGCTGCAGCTCCTGAAGCCCGCAAGCTCTAGAGCCGGGCTCCGAGACAGGGGAACCCACCCTGGTGCAAAGCCCCTCATCGCAACGAGAAAGTAGCTCCTGCTCACCACAACTGGAGGAAGTGTGCCACGCGCCACATCCAAGGCCCAGAGCAGTCAAATAAAGAAAGAAATGCTAAAAAGGAAAGAAATTAGCGTTGAAGTCTTCTGAGCATCCATAAGGTGAATGAAGTGTGAGAAAAGACAGTTGGCCTGGTTCCAGAGAAGAGTTTCAGTGCAGTGGTAGAAACTGCTGTAAAGATCGGAGGGGTTGTTGGATGTGGGGGTGGGAGCAGACAGAGGATGGAGGAACGGATGGGCTGGTGGGTGGATGAGTGCGTGGATGGGTGGATGGGTGAGTGGTTGGGTCTTGAGGCATTTGTTTTCGTATTTGTCTTTTAAGTCAGGGAGAGAATATGTTTGTAGAGGCAAACAAAAAGCCAGTGGAGAACGAGGAATAGAAATCTTGAGTAAGAAGGATGGTTGCTGATGAGGTCTGGAGGAGGTAGAGTTAGTTGGGAATGAGAACCTCGGTGAAAAAATCAAGCTTGCGAAGGGGAAAATAGGAAAATCTTATTGAGACGGGAAGAAAGTATGAATACAAATATAGGGAAGTTGAAGGTATTGAAACTTTGGTAACTGTAAAGTGTTTTTAAGGAGCTCCACAAAGTAGAAGGAAGACAGGTAGAAGGGTCAAGGTTGGGGACTTGAGAACGTGGGAAGGTTTGAGTCCACTGACTGTGCCTTGCTGTATATACTGTGAAGCTACAGTTGTTAAAACTGTATTGTGGGACTTCCCTGGTGGTCTAGTGGCTAAGACAACCACACTTCCAATGCAGGGGCACCGGGTTTGATCCCAGGTCAGGGAACCTGATCCCACATGCTGCAACGAAGGGTTCGCATGGCACCGCTAAAAAGCCCTGCACACCGCAGCTGAGACCCCGGGGCACGCCCCCCCCAAAAAAAAACCCCTATATTGTACTTGTTCAGAATAGAATAGGACCCAGATTTAGACCTAGATATATATATATATATAGCATGGTAAAAATCAAATTTCGATTAGTGNGATCCTAGGTCAGGGAACCTGATCCCACATGCTGCAACGAAGAGTTCGCATGGCACCGCTAAAAGGCCCTGCACACCGCAGCTGAGACCCCGGGGCACGCCCCCCCCCAAAAAAAAACCCCTATATTGTACTTGTTCAGAATAGACTAGGACCCAGATCTAGATCTAGATCTAGATCTAGATATATATAGCATGGTAAAAATCAAATTTCGATTAGTGGAGGAGGCCAAGGGCCACAGCTTGTGAGCCTGTGCTCCAGAGCTCAGGAACCACAGTTAAGCACAGATGTCCTAGAGCCCGACTGAGCGGCAGGAGAAGCGCCTGCAATGAGACGCCCGGGCACCGCAAGTAGAGAGGAACCCCCACTCGCCGCAGCTGGAGAAAGCCCAGCAACAACGGAGACCCAGCACAACCATAAATAAATAAGGAAGTAAAATAATTAGTGGGGGAAATGGAATAGTCAGGAAATTATGTTAGTGATGTTTCCTGTTTGGGAAAAAAAAAATTAAACCCTTATCTCACACAGTTCACAAGGACAAATTCCAGATGTAAAAACAATAAAATAAAAAACCAGTCGGGGTGACAGGCTCTCCGTCCCAGGACCGTGGCCCAGTTTGTCGTAGGTCCCGGCGCTGGTCAACGCTGCTGTGACTTACTCGAAGCCTCGATTGGCCACGTTTTGGTACTATGCCAAGGTTGAGCTGGTTCCTCCAACCCCTGCTGAGATCCTTACAGCAATTCAGAGCTTAAAAAAAATGCTCAACAGTGCTAAAACTGGTAGCTTCAAACAGCTCACTGTTAAGGGAGCTCTACTGAATGGTTTGGTGGCCACTGAGGTGTGAATGTGGTTTTATATTGGCGAGATCATAGGCAAGCGTGGCATCATTGGCTATGATGTTTGAAGACCAATTTTTAATGTGTGATTATATTTGCTTTATTATTCAAGTGTTCTTGGACCGTGTGTGAGCAGACTGCTATCTGAATAAAATAAGACACTGTGTCAAAAAACCCCACAAAATACAGGCAAGCAACATCAACTAGAAAGAGTAGGGCACATTTATCAGGAGGGAAACAGTTAATTCAGTCTGGACAGTTAGTGGGATTACAGTATAATGGTTAAGAGCACACACAGGCTCGGGAATAAAAATAGCTGGATTTGGGGCATGGCACTGCCTCTTCTTAACTGTGTGACCTTGGACAAAAGTCCTTAACCTCTCTGGGCATTCAATTCCTCTTTGGTAAAATAAGAAAAAAAAAAAATAGTTGACATCCACCTTATAGGGTTGTAAGGAATATGTAATATTTGTTACTATAGCACTGGTATATAGAGTAAGCCTTCAAAAAGATGTTATTATATAGTCATTAAGAACAATGAGGTTGGGAATTCCCTGGTGGTTCAGTGATTAGGACCTGGCCTGGTCTGGGTTCAATCCCCTGGTCAAGGAACTAAGATTTTGTAAGCTAATTGGAGTGGGCCAGGGGGAAAAAAAGAACAATGAAGTCAATCCATAAGTCCATAAGTACAGACATGGAAAGATGCCAATATTACATTAGAGAAAAAAAGCTCCATGCAGATCAATATGAGTAATATTTTAAGTAGGTTAAAAAACAAAGCAAGACCGAAAACTTGAATGTGCTTATATGTGTATAGGAAAACCTAAAAGGCTGCAAACTGTTTTTTGTTGTTTGTTTGGGGGGGAGAATCATTATCTTTTTTAAGTTAATTAATTTTGTTTTTGGCTGCTCTGGGTCTTCACTGCTGTGCACAAGCTTCCTCTCATTGCCGCCAGCAGGGCCTACTGTTCGTGAGGGTGCACAGGCTTCTCACCACAGTGGGTTGTTACAGAGCACCGGTTCTAGGCACGTGAGCTCAGTACTTGCTACGAGGTGTGTGGAATCTTCCCAGACCAGGGATTGAACCTGTGTCCCCTGCATAGGCAGGCAGATTCTTAACCACTGGACCGCCAGGGAAGTCCCCCCAAATTAAGAGTTTTTGTCTGTTAACATTTAGGGTATCCATTAAATACAGAGTTGAAGAAAACGAAAAGTTTCAACTGCCCTTTATTATGTGATGTAATAGTTCATAGTGGTTTGGTGGCAAATGTCAGAATATCTCATTGGGGCAGACATAAATTCTGGAATCCACTGAGCAACAGTTTACTTTCATTATGATGTTAGGAATGTACCCCAGTAGTATAGTTCATTGGGTAAACTATTTAAGATTGTTAATTTCAAGATATTTCTTTTTCACATGGAGAGTAACAAATAGCTGTATCCTTCTTAGCAGATAGTTGAAAAAAGAATGTGACTAGCACTTGAAAATATTTTTATATTGATTACATGTTGAAGTAATATTTTAGATATATTGGGTTATTAGAATATCCAACATTGGGTTAAATAAAATATATTCAAATTAATTTTGATTATTTTTACTTTAAAATATATGGCTCTTAGATAATTTAAAATTACATATGTGGCTTGCTTTTTTTTGGTTATGCCTCAAGACATGTGAGATCTTAGTTCCCTGACCAGGGATTGAACCCTTGACTCTACAGTGGAAGACCAGAGTCAACCACTGCACCTTCAGGGGAGTCCTGTCATGGTATATTATTACTGAACAGTGCTGATCTGGAAGAACAGTATTAGTGTAATTTTCTTCCCTTGTAAGTAATTTTTTAAAATCTGGATGCCTTTTTTTTTCCTCTAATACTTAAAAAAAAAAAAATACTGAATTGTACTAGTACTGATCATTCTGGGCCATACCTTATGGGGTTTCCCCTCTTGATATTTTATTTTTATTGTGGTTAAAAATGCATAACATTAAACTTAACCACCTTAACCATTTTCAAGTGTTAACAGTTCATTAGTGTTAAGATCTCTAGAACTTTTTCTTCTTGCAAAACTGAAACTATACCCATTAATCCCTGATTCCCCCCTTTCCCTCCCACACATACCTTATGTTTCAAATACAATTTGGGGAGTGAGTGATAAATTAGGAGTTTAGGATTAAAATGTCTACATTACTGTATGTGAAATAGATACCAACAAGGACTGACTGTATAGCACAAGCAGTTATACTCTATATACTCAGTATCTTGTAATAACTTGTAATGGAAACGTGTGTCTGTAACCGACTCACTTTGCTATACTCCTGAGACTAACACACCATTGTAAATCAACTATATTTCAATAAAAACTTTTCTTAAAAGTGTATAAATTTTGTGTATGATGTGGCTTCTTTTTTCCAGTTCTACTGATATAATTGACAAATAACATTCTGTAAGTTTAAGGGGCACGTGATAATTTGATCTGGATGTATCTTGCAAAATGATTACCACAAGGTATGTCTTTTTAAAAATAAGGTTTAGATTTCTTTTAATTGAGTTTATTGTTGGCTGCACCGTCTTCATTGCTTCGCAAGGGCTGTTCTCTAGTTGCAGCGAGCTGGGGCCACTCTCTGCGTTTCTTAGCACGGACTTCTCTTGCTGTGAAACACGGGCTCTGGGCACTTGAGCTCAGCGGCTGTGGCTCTTGGGCTTTGCTGTTCCTTGGCATGTGGAATCTTCCCGGACCAGCGGTCAAACCAACATCCTCTACATTGCAGGTGGCTTCTTAATTAACCCTTGGACCAGGGGCGTCCCAAGATGTATCTTCTTAAAGCCTGCAAAGAATTCCAATTATGATTTGGTTAATAAATTATAGCCAACTATGGGACTTCCCTGGAGGTTCAGTGATTAGGATTCCATACTTTCTATGCTTGGACTGCAGGTTTGATCCCGGGTCAGAGAACTGAGATCCCACAGGCTATAGGTGGCCTACAAAGTAAAATAAAAACTCTAAATAAAAATTATAGCCAATTAATAAAGAAAAATCTACTAGTCATGTGGGTTGTTTCCTACCCACAAATAGGCAAAGAAGTGTTCCGGTGTCGTTCTTTTTGCCGTGCCGTTTCTGATCTTAGTGCGCAGTTCTCACTAAGAAGCAGAAATGTGCACAAACTGTCCACCAGGCACCTTTTTTCAGGGTGTGTTTGCTGTTCCCATCTGTTGATGTGGCCACACCGTCTAGGTCACTGCGCCCTGATCCCACCTCTGGGCAGCCTTGGCAAACAGAATGCTTTCATTTATCTGATGAGGCATTCGCATTTTAAGTGTGTCAGGGAGATCAGTGTGACGTTGACACTTCTCTCAAAGTGAAAAAAAATCTCCTTTTCCCCTGTGGATTATTGACCTTACTTTTAGGTCTTTGTATATGTGTGCTCTTGATTTTTAATGCCAAGCAAGGCTGGATTTCCCTGGCACTCCAGTGGTTAAGACTCTTGATTTCCAGTGCAGAGGATGTGGGTTTGATCCCTCGTTGGGGAACTAAGATCCCACATGCTGTGCAGTGCAGCCAAAACAATTTTTTTTCTTTTAAATAGGCATAAAATAAAATAGAGGCTTCCCTGGTGGTCCAGTGGCTAAGACAGCAAGCTTCTATTCCAGGGGGCCCCAAGTATGATCCCTGATTAGGAAACTAGATCCCATATTCGGCAACTAAGAGTTCGCATGCCTCAACCAAGACCCTGTGCAGCTGAATAAATTTATTTAAAAATAAAAAGTTAAAAGTTAAAAAATAAAATGCCAGACAAGGCTACAGTTAGCGCTACACGCTGCTTTCTGGGTAATTTCATTTATTATCATACCTGTCCCCAAAAGGGCATTTCCAGTAGAACCCTGCCATCTTTAATGCTTTAACCCTGAAGCCATTAGTGCTCTTCTCTTGCTAGAATCAATCACTACCATGTGTAAGCTGATTATCGGTTGATTTCATTGTCCCCATGTCCCTCACCTGATGGCTCCCAGGTCCTGGAAACTCAGCGTGTCCCAGATTGAACTCAGCCTGTACCACTCCAGACACTAAACCTGCTTCTCCCCATTCTTTATTCATGATCTGGGCAAGCCACCCATTAATGTAAACATCTTTCCTAATTTAACCTAATGTATAGTAAATGTCTAATGTGTAGAAAATGTATTTTCCTAATGTTCAACAGTAAATGATAAATTCTTTGAGATGGGTGCTTCTGTTTGTGACAGCTAGGCACCTCCTTCTCTATAAATTATGCACGTGGAAAATAGGGCTAGTAAGTGCTAGACATAAATAATTTATAACTAAGCTCCTAAATGTTGAATTGTGCTGTGTATCACTGCGGATGGCTGCCCCTGTGTCTTTTCATGTTGATGGGTAACTTTCAAGGGTTCCTCCTTGATCGCTTTGGATTTGGCTGCTTTTACCCTCAAACAAGGGGCTTTCTAGGAGGTTCAGTGGTAAAATAATCCACCTGCTAATGCAGAAGATGCAGGTTCAATCCCTGGGTCAGAAAGATTCCCTGGAGAAGGAAATAGCAACCCACTCCAGTATTCTTGCCTGAAAAATCCAATGGACAGAGGAGCCTGGCAGGCTACGGTCCCTGGAATTCCAAAGCGTCAGACACGATTTAGGAATTAAAATAGCGACGACTCTCAAATAACGTTTTCCTGCTTGCTGGTTAATTAAAGAATTGCCTCACCTTGTGGCAAGGGATTTTATCCATGTTGTTTTGTTCAATGTGTTTCTAGACCAAAGCAACTCCATGTGTAGAAAATCCAGGAAAAATGAACGTTTGATTCAGTTTTCCTGTTAGAACTTTCTTCTCTGCCTTTGTTGCTGCGGCTTCTTCACAGGCTGAAAGTGCTGAATCTCATTTTTTAGAGTAAGCCTAAAAATTTGAAACACTTATCCTAGCCATATAACACATACAGAAGACTTTTGCTGAATTGTAAGTTCTTTGTATTAATCCAAGAACTGGGGTATATGAGAGCATTGATGGAATATGATATGGCCGAGTCACTCACTTTTGAACAGTGTACGTTTATGGGAGAGTTAGATTATAGAAATGTGAGCTAAGAAGCATTTGGTTTTTTTTTTTTTTTTTTGCATAGTTGATTTACAGTGTGTTAATTTCTGCTGCTCAGCTAAATGATTCTGTTTGTATATATACATTGTTTTTTATACTCTTTTTCCANGTGTACGTTTATGGGAGAGTTAGATTATAGAAATGTGAGCTAAGAAGCATTTGGGTTTTTTTTTTTTTTTTTGCATAGTTGATTTACAGTGTGTTAATTTCTGCTGTTCAGCTAAATGATTCTGTTTGTATATATACGTTGTTTTTTATACTCTTTTTCCATTGTGGCTTATCACAGTATATTGAACATAGTTCCCTGTGCTGTGCGGTAGGACCTGTTGTTGATCCAGTCTGTGAGAAGCATGCGTTTAATCAGATTTGGAAAGTGTTCGCAGATGGAATGGGCAGTGTTACCTAAGCCTCCCTTGGTTACCTAGTGCCATCCTGTCCTGCCTCGCTTCCTCCATCTGTCTGGATAAGGCAGTTNTAAGAGACAGACATAGTTCTCTGTGCTGTGCGGTAGGACCTGTTGTTGATCCAGTCTGTGAGAAGCATGCGTTTAATCAGATTTGGAAAGTGTTCCCAGATGGAATGGGCAGTGTTACCTAAGCCTCCCTTGGTTACCTAGTGCCATCCTGTCCTGCCTCGCTTCCTCCATCTGTCTGGATAAGGCAGTTGGAGATCCTGACCCTGCCTGCAGATTGCCTGTGGTTGGTGTAGAGTTGAAAATATTCCTGTCTCCTGGCTGGTCAAGGTGGGGCCTGACTGATGTCCCTGTAACCTTGGCCATGAAGACTGCTAATGAATTTGGGGCTAGGGTGTATATGTGTGTCTGTGTCTTTCAAAATCACTGAACTTGTCCAGTTAAGCAATATAACCTGTGTGGTATGTGAGTGCCTAGTTGCTTAGTTGTGTCTGACTCTCTGAGACCCACTGGACTCCAGCCCGCCAGGCTCCTCTGTCCATGGAATTTTCCAGCCAAGAGTCTCTGTGGTAGTTGATTGGTAAAGCCTGGGGCAGTATTACTTAATTTGTATTTTCCTATTAAACCATCATTTTGAAGCAAATATGGAACACAAGGACCCTTCATTGTGGAGGGTGATGGAGGTATACACGGAATTGGCAGGGAAATGCTGAGACGACAGTGTATGAAAAGTCTGGGCAAAGGAACATATGTGCGTGCGTGCATGCTGATACCTGCAGTTAAGATTCATGAGTACATGCAGAATAAGGAATAACCATTTCAAGTGTAAGGGAAAAAATTCCGGAACAAAATACATATATATATACATTAATGTGCATTGTGGGGCCTTCTGGTCTTTTGCTTCTTGGTGTGATAGGCAGATCATGGTAAAGATTCAATTAAGAATGTCAAAAGGGACTTCCCCAGTGATCCGATGGTTAAGAATCCGACTGCCAATGCGGGGGACGGGGGGATTCGATCCCTAGTCTGGGAAGATCCCACATGCCACAGGGCAACTAAGCCCATGTGCTGAGACCACTGAGCCAGCAGGCCACCACAAGAGAGGCCCTCAGTCACCGTAACTGGACAAACACCACGTGAGGTACAGCCGAAAAGAATGTCAAAAGGAAAACAGTGATCTGTTTTATATTTGATACCTTGGGTTCTCACTGCTAGGATTTTGCATTATTTTGTGCCATTATCCCCAGTCAAGAGAAGAAAATTTTCCTAGGGTTAGAAATGGCTCTAATTGTTGGTTGAAGGGTTAATCTTGTTTTTCTTTCCCCCTGAATCAGCTTGTTCACTTGGCTTAGTTTGACTGGTTTCTGTCTCTCGCCCTCTAGGAAGCTATTTTGCCAGCCACTTCATTATGGGAGGAGAGAAGTTTGATTCAACTCACCCCGAAGGCTACTTGTTCGGAGAAAACAGCGATCTGAACTTTCTGGGGAACAGACCAGTGGCGGTATGGTTATCATCCGTTTACTTCCACTCGGGGCTAAGTGGCTGAGTCAAATGGTCTTGTCAAAATAAGTTTGTAATTGCTGGTTCAGCAGCGTCTGCGGCTTGGTCTGAATTGAGAGGAGCCAGACTACAGCCTCTTTGGTAGAGCAGGGTCTCCTGGCACCAGAGGCTGCCCTGTGGAAAAGTACCCGGTCTGCCTGAGGGTGAGGACAGCTCACAAAACCCAGCTCTCCTAGGATCTGCCCCTCTGAAGTTCTGCCTAAACGCCGCCTCTGCAGCCTTCCCTTGCCCAGTCCCTAGCTTGTCCTCACCTAGCTTTTCATTCCTCTTCATAGCAACTAATACCACATTGTTGTTTTTCGGTCGATAAATCATGTCTAACTCTTTGCAACCCCATGGACTGCAGCATGCCAGGCTTCCCTGTCTTTCACTATCTTCCAGAGTTTGCTCAGATTCATGTCTGTTGAGTCAGTGATGCTATCTAACCATCTCATCCTCTGCCACCCCTTTCTCCTCCTGCCTTCAATCTTTCCCAGCATCAGGGTCTTTTCCAATGAATCAGCTCTTTGCCTCAGGTGGCCAAAGTAATGGAGCTTCAGGATCAGTCCTTCCAATGAGTATTCAGGGTTGAATTCCTTTGGGATTGACTGGTTTGATTTTGTTGTAGTCCGAGGGACTCTCAAGAGTCTTCTCCAGCACCACAGTTCGAAAGCATCAGTTCTTCCTAACACCACATAAGTGTCCGTTGCCTTGTCCCCTCTATTATCTGCCTTTTGCATCAGAAAGTACATTTCCCAGGCCAAGGGGGCTGTACCACTGTCGAAACCCAGCACCCAGAACAAAGCCTGGGACATTGTGATAAGCCTTTCATAAAGATCTGTTGAGTGAATGACTGACAAGTTTCCCCTTGATATCTGAGTTGATATCAGACTGTCTCTCTCTCCATTCATTCAACTCATTCCATAAATGTTTATGGGGCATTTTCTCTGCACCCAGCATGAAGCTTTGCAAAAATAGCTGCCATGTGGCTACTGATTGGCCACTTTGTGCTAAGGAAGGCCCTAGAGACTTTGCAGACATTGTTTCTAATCTTCATAAAGACCCACTTTAGGACTTCGCTGGTGATCCAGTGGTTAAGACTCAGCACTTCCAGTGCAGGGGCCAGGGTTCAGTCCCTAATCCAGGTGCTAAGATCTCACATGACACGTGGCAAGGCCAATAAATAAATAAATAAAAACTATATTAAAAAAAAAACCCTACCTGTCAGAGAATTTATTATCAGTATTACTTTGTAAGTGAGAGAACTGAGGTTCCGAGCGCTGGACAGTGGAAATGCTTTTGTTGTTGTTCTTTAGTTGCTAAGTCGTGTCCAACTCTTGTGACCCCATGGACTGTAGCCCGCCAGGCTCCTCTGTCCATGGGATTTTCCAGGCCAGAATACCGGAGTGGGTTTCTATTTCCTTGTTCAGAGGATCGTCCCAACCCAGGGGCTGAACCCACATCTCCTGCAATGCAGGCGAATTCTTTACCACTGAGCCACCAGGGAAGCCCAGCAGCCTTTATGAAGTGCACACTGTGTTCCAGGCCCTGTTCAAAATGCTTTCAGAAAATTTTTCCCAAAGCCACATAACTAGACCTGCCTAGCTGCAGATCAGTAACCTTTCCACTGCTTCTCTTTGCTTCACAATATCCTGCCGTTCTCCAGAAACTCCTATTTTAGTGGGGCAGGCCAAACACAGGAACAAGAGATACTTCAACAGCAGTCAAGGTCTGAAAGGGCTGGGATTCTGTAGGTATAGAGAGTGGTGGAGGGGAATCGCAAGGGCCAGTGCTTTGGTTCTGGTTTTGAGGAGGAGGCCTTGGAGGATGGCTGAGTTTCCTGAGGCGGGTAGGCAAGGGGCTTCCGGGGAGGGAGACACAGGGCACAGGCGTGAACGCATTCACATTTCTGTCGAATCAGCAACCATTGACTGAGAAACTGCTGTGTGCCAGGCACTGTGGGAGGCGCTGGGGACACAAAGCTGAAATGAGTGTGGTTTGTTCCTCCCCGGAACAAATAAGGAAGCCAGTCTGGCAGGAATGGCCCTTTTCCTGGTGGAGAAGCAAGGTTGGAAAGGTAGGTGGGGGCTCCCTCGAGATGTACTCCACCCTCCCACAGGCCCAGGAATTACTGAAGTGTTTTAGGCAGATGAGTGCCCCAGAGAAATCATTCCTTTTTTGGTCTTTAGGAAGGTTAATCTGATGACGATTTTCCATCTGGAGCTTTAATGAAAAAGCATTTTGGTTGTTGCTGATGGTTTGCATTGTTTTCTTCCTTTCCATCTGGGCTTCGCTGATGGCTCAGAAGGTAAAGAATCTGTCTGCGATGCAGGAGACCTGAGTTCGATCTCCTGGAGACGGGAATGGCAACCCAGTCCAGTATTCTTGCCTGGAAAATTCCATGGACGGAAAAGCTTAGAGGGGCTATAGTACATGGGGTCACAAAGAGTGAGAAACAGCTGAGCGACTAACACCACCTTTCTATCTGGAGTGACAAACCTCCCCCACCACATGTCCAACTCTTTGTGATCCCATGAACTGTAGCCTCCCCCACCCCGCCCTGCCCAGGCTCCTTTGTCCATGGAATTTTCCAGGCAAGAGTACTGGAGTGGGAAGCCATTTCCTTCTCCAGGGGATGTTCCCCACTCAGGGATCAAACTTGCATCTCNGCTTAGTTTTTTTTTTCCTTGGCTGTGCTGGGTCTACGTGGCTGCGCAGGCTTTCTCTAGCTGCAGGGAGCAGGGGCTAGAGAGTAGTTGCAATGCTTGGCCTTCTCATCGCAGTGACTTCTCTTGTGGGGCTTAGACTCTGGGGCGCGCAGGCTCAGTAATTGTGGAGCACCAGCTTAATGCTCCAGGGCAACTTCCTGGGCCAGGGATCAAACCCGTGTCCCCTACATTGACAGGCAGACTCTTAATACTGGACCACCAGGGAAGTCCTTCTTGGTTCTGCCACTCCTTAATATCAGGTGCTGTGCCTGCGGGGGGTGAGTGCTTTTAGGCCGATTGTCATACTTGGCTTCACGTCGTCATATCTGAGATTGTCTTTTTCTGTTTTCATTGGATGGACGATTTGGAAAAACAGACCTTGAGGTCACTGGGACCTCAGAGTCCCACGGTCCTTCTTGTGGCTGTTTCTTCTGCACCGCCTAGACCAGAGACGTGAAAGTNATTGTCTTTTTCTGTTTTCATTGGATGGACGATTTGGAAAAACAGACCTTGAGGTCACTGGGACCTCAGAGTCCCACGGTCCTTCTTGTGGCTGTTTCTTCTGCACCGCCTAGACCAGAGACGTGAAAGTGGTCAGTGTGCACCCCCCACCCCTGCCACAGGTCATAGCACCCCCAGGGACCTTCACTCCACTGATGGGTTCACGTCAGCATCTGGCAGGTGAACGATCCACCATCCCCAGAATTCCGCCTGCCGAGTCCACTTCCATAGGCAACCTCTGATGCCACCTGTTCTAAGGCAGACTCTCTGGAAGCAAACCTGCATTGGAGATCTTTGTGAAAACTGTTTATTGAAGGAATGCTCTTTAGAGAAGAGGTAAAACGGAAGCCAGATGGTGCAGGGGAGCAAAATTAGCAACAGTGTGGTCTTGGCAGAGACTTGCTCCAGCCTGGTCCCTCGGAAAAACTCTGGAGTGCGACCTGCACCACAGAGTCCCCCCATCTCGAGGACAGGGGGCTGGCCTTCTGTGCCCCCTGCCCTGCTGCTGTGAACCTTCCATTGTATGAATTTTGTTCAGCGTGAAAGTGAAAGTGTTAGTTGCTCCGCTGACTCTTTTGCTACCCCGTGGACTGTGACCGGCCAGGCTCCTCTGTCCGGGGATTCTCCAGGCAGGAATACTAGAGTAGGTGGCCATTCCCTCCTCCAGGCGATCTGCCCGACCCAGGGATTGAACTCAGGTCTCCAGCATTGCAGGCAGATTCTTTACCATCTGAGCCACCAGGGAAGCCTTTGTTCAATGTATGCATGCATATTTGTTAGGTGGCATGGTTGGCATTGCTGGGGCACCCAGCATGCTGTAGAAGACTCTTCCAGACAGTTTTCTGAAGCAACTTTGCCAATTTTACTCCTACCAAGAGTTTTTGGGGTCCCTGGCACCTAGTTATTTTCCATCTTTTTCANGACCCAGGGATTGAACTCAGGTCTCCAGCATTGCAGGCAGATTCTTTACCATCTGAGCCACCAGGGAAGCCTTTGTTCAACATATGCATGCATATTTGTTAGGTGGCATGGTTGGCATTGCTGGGGCACCCAGTATGCTGTAGAAGACTCTTCCAGACAGTTTTCTGAAGCAACCCTGCCAATTTTACTCCTACCAAGAGTGTTTGGGGTCCCTGGCACCTAGTTATTTTCCATCTTTTTTATCTTGGCTATTCTGGTGGGAATGCACAGTTCATTTCCATTTTCTGGATGACACAAGAGGTTGAGTACCTTTTTTTTTCCTTAGTGGTTTTTTTTTTTTTGAAGTGAACCGTTTTATAGTCTTTTCTTGAATTTGTTACAATATTGCTTCTGCTTTATTTTTATTTTTTTGGCCATGAAGCATGTGGGACCTTAGTCCCCTGACCAGGGATCCAGCCCATAGTCCCCTTATTGGAAGACGAAGTCTTAACCGCTGCACCTTAACTTCCCTCACTGGGAAGTCCCAGTGAGGCTGAGCACCTTTACATATGTTTAGTGGCAATTTGGATCCATCCTTGGAAAAGTGTCAGTTCAAACTTTTTGTCTTAGCTCAGCTGCTTTTTCTTCCTTAGTAAGGAAATAACAGGGCGGCGTGAGTCTTTGCTCAGATAAATACATTGCAAATATCTTCTCCTAGTCTCTGCTTGCTTTTCACTCTCTCTTTTGAAAAATTATTTATGAGAGTTTCCTGGTAGCCTGGTGGTTAGGATTCGGTGCTTTCACTGCTGTGGCCCAGATTCAATCCCTGGTCAGGGAACCAAGATCCCACAAGCCATGCAGCCAAAAATGAAATAAACAAATATACTTTATTGAGACATAATTGACAGGTAACTATTGTGTTAGTGTGAGTTGTACAACCTGTTGACTTGACACATTTGTATTTTGCAGTATGATTACTACCAAACGTGGTTGCTAATACCCACCTCGGCATGCTGTTTTTCTTTTCTGGGGTGAGAAAACGTTTAAGACCTAGTCTCTTAGCAGCTTTGAAGTTCAATGCCTTTTTCATTCTTTTCATGGTATCTTTAGTTGAACAGAAGTTCTAAATGTTAATATAGTCCAGTTTATTTTTTTTCTTATATGGTGGCACTCTTTTTGTATCCTATTTAAGAAATGTTTCAAATGCCAAAATCAGGAAGATGTTTTGGTTTTCCTCTAACAACTTTGTTTTACCTTTCACATTTAGGCTTGTCATCCACCTGGAATTGACCTGGGGGTGTGCTGTGAAGTAGGGGCCAAGGTTCTTTTTTTTTTTTTTTTTTTTTTTCATCCTTATTCATTTGGCTACTCTGGTCTTAGTTGTGGCAAGCAGGATCTTAGTTGCGGCATAGTTACCTGACCAGGGATCAAACCCGGGCCCCCTGCACTGGGAGCTTGGGAGCTCAGATTCAGCCATGGACCACCAGGGAAGTCCCAGGGCCAAGCTTCTTTTCCTTTTTTTTTTTTTGGTTTAAATTGACCCAACACTGACTGTGGAAAAGGCTGTCCATCCCTTTCTCACTGCGCTGCAAATCAGGTGGCCGTATCCAGTTTCTGCAGTAAAGAATCCACTCACATCCAGCCTGAGGGCGGCAGGGGTGAGGAGGGGAGCGAGCCTGGTGGCTGGGTTCTGGGAGATCCTCGGGGAAGGGGCTGAATGGTCTTAGCAAGCTTCCTTTCGAAGCCCTTTGATTTGGCTATCAGTTTTCACAGAGCTCCCTCGCCTCAGCCCTACTCCATGTCCCCGGGTCCCCGGGACTGTCAGATCCTCTGATGTATTCTCTGAGAAACCTGACTTTAAGGAAAAACGGGGATGTCTTAAAAAGGAGGAGGAGTTCAAAGACTTGCCAGTGGTCTCTGCAGCCTGGCCTCCATGTGGTCCGGGGCCCCTGCTTGTGGATGTGTAACAAGGAGAAGTGGTCAGCGTGTCCCTCACATGCCGTGTGCATGTGCTGGTGGGAGCAGGGACAGGTCAGCTCTGCTGCTCCATCAGCAGCCCTCAGCCAGAGGGGTCAGTCCCAGCTCCCCACCAGCGGGTACCTAGGTCTCCCTGCAGAATGCAGGCGGATTGTCTCAGACCTGAGCTTTGTGTTCTTCACTGGTTCATGGTTGCTTTGAATCGAGTGCAGAGGTCACGCTTGTGCACTGGACCACCAGGGTCACAGCAGACAAGAGGCAAGCTTGCTCAGCTCTCATTTTACTTTAGACCGTGTCTCCCATGTCATTCTAATCATAAACTGAGGATCTCAGAGAGCCTTCCAGTCACTGTGGTAAGAATTTTTACGCCTCCACGGGGGGGCGGGGGGTGAGTGCTGTTCCCAGGAGGTTCAGTTCCGATAGACTATGTGGAAGATATGCAGTTATTCTCCTGGGTAAAAGTGAGATGTGTCCTAAATTGTATTTACTCCCAAGTGTTTTGGGATTCATGGATAAGAGATACTTCTCTAACTGCTGATAATTTGTGCATTCTTTTTTCTAAGAATTCAAAATGGCATTACAGGTAGAATTTTTTTTTAAGAAAATAATACAGTCACAAATAATCATCACTAATGATCACTTCAGTTCAGTTCAGTTCAGTTGCTCAGTCGTGTCCGACTCTTTGTGATCCTATGAATCGTAGCACACCAGGCCTCCCTGTCCATCACCAACTCCCGGAGTTCACCCAAATTCATGTGCATCGAGTCGGTGATGCCATCCAGCCATCTCATCCTCTGTCGTCCCCTTCTCCTGCCCCCAATCCCTCCCAGCATCAGGATCTTTTCCAATGAGTTAACTGTTCACATGAGGTGGCCAAAGTATTGGAGTTTCAGCCTCAGCATCAGTCCTTCCAATGAACACCCAGGACTGGTCTCCTTTAGGATGGACTGGTTGGATCTCCTTGCAGTCCAAGGGACTTGCAAGAGTCTTCTCCAGCACCACAGTGATAAACTATATTTTCATAGCACGGTGTGATTTTTAGAACATTTTCTATTTGCTCTTAATCCAGTATTCTGGCCTGGAGAATTCCATGGACTATACAGTCTGTGGGGTCACAAATAGTAAGGCACCACTGAGTGACTTTCATTATCTTCTTACTACTTACCCCACCTGATTGACAAGGGCTATAAATCCCATTTTACAGATAAGGAAACTGATGCCACAGGTGTTAAATTACTCACCCAAGAATAGAGGCAAGAACTTGGATCTTCCCTCCTGGTGTCTTATCAAATCGTTTCACCTGTATTCTTTCATTTCATGCTTGCACACAGCTTACTGCAGGACCAGAGGATCCTAGCTCCTAGTTGAACTGAAAAAATATTGTTCCATAAAGCCTGTATTAAAAAGCATGTGGCAGGAACTTCCCTGGCAGTCTAATGGTTAAGATTCCATACTTTCAATGCAAGGAACGTGGGTTTGATCCTTGGTTGGGAGACTAAGATTCCACGTGGTACAGGCAAAACCAAAAATCAAAAAGCACACGGCAAGGAATTCCCTCATTGCCTGGTGGTTAGGACTTGGTGCTTTTATTGCTCTGCCCTGGGTTCAGTCCCTGCTTCAGGAACTGAGATCCTTCAAGCCAAGCGGTGCTGCCAAAAAGAAAAAGAAAAAAAAAGTGGTGGGAGCGGGGTTCAGGATGGGGAACACATGTACACCCATGGCTGATTCATGTGAATGTATGGCAAAAATCACCACAATATTGTAAAGTAATTAGCTGCCAATTAAAGAAAAAAAAAGTGTATATGGGTAAAACTGAATCACTTTGCTATACAGCAGAGATTGGCACAAAATTGTAAGTCAACTATACTTCAGTTAAGAGTAAATAAAATAAAAAACACATAGCAGCCTGTTTTTTAGGCATTTTGTGAGTATTAATTGTGCCAACCCGCTGTTTAGGACAAATATTCAAAATCCAGGTGGTCACCATGGGCGCACACTGTGCAGCCTTTATTCACATCTTCATTCTACAGATAGCCATTTAATCATTTATGTGCGCTGGTCTAATCACTCTGGGTGATACGAAAATGTCTCTAGCATAGACTTTGCCCTCCAGTTTATCATCTTGCAGGAAGCTCAGACACATACAAAAGGGGAAGTGATAAATGAAGTGTAGACTGGGCTTCCAGAAGTTCTGAGAAACTTCTTTGTGACATAAGTTTTGCTGACTTGGAAAGTGCTGCTGAGTGCGTGAACTTTTGGTTTGTTGTTTAAGGCTGTGGCTCTCAACAAGCCAGGGCACAGAGAACTGCTGCGGTTTTCAACAGTGAAACTAAAGCTTCTGTGTTGCAGGAATTTCCTCGAAATTTCTTTGAAACATACTGAAACTCGGTACACACTCTTACCTCTTATTTCCTGTTGTCAGGGTCCACCCCAGCTTACGGGAAACTATAGGTATCTGTGTTGCATTTCAAAGAAAAATTTGGTTAATTTTTTTCAGCTTTTAAAGAGATGCAAAATGACCTTATATTGTAAGAAAAGTTTTTTTTTTTTTTTTTACAAAAGTCTATAAAAAAGACTTCTGGGTCAAATAATGTGGTTATATGTAGATAGCATCCCTGAATGGCACACTTATTTCACTCAACTAAAATAGTAGCTCTGATTATTACAGAAATGAATCAGACGTGTGCTTTATCTTTAGAAGACAGCTCTGACAAAGTGGGCTTTGCGGTAAAGGTTGCTGTAATTATAGAATAGAATGTAGTTTCCATTTATTAAGAATGTAAATGCTTTTAATACCAAAGGTGCATGTCCTCTGCTAACCCAGACTGTTAAATGGTTTCTTAAAGGACGAGAGGGAGATGACTTCCCTGTCGGCCCAGCGGTTAAGACTCTGGGCTTCTACCTCAGGGGGCAGGGGGTTCCTCCCCTGGTGAGGAACTGAGATCCCACAGCCACGTGGTACAGCCAAAAAAAGTTAGCCCAGGCCCTTAATGGAAGTGATCGTAGTAGTCAACACAGTTATTTCACCGTGCACAGTCCAGCTGTTTTCTCCCAGCCCCAGAGCACCCTCTAAGGTGAGCAGAGGTAATGTTGGGGGAGTCTTCTCCCAGGCTTCTCCACTTCCAGGCTCTACCAAGAGGGGATGCCAATGAGTCTGCAGGCCTGGAGGAGGAGGAAGCATGGTGCCCAAAGGTGCCAGCTTCCGGGAGCCTCTAAGATCTGATAGCCCCGACCTCTCCCCCTGGTCCCCTCAGCACCGGGGACGGTGGCGGCCTCCCCGAGGTGACTGTGTCAGCTCAGTGTCCCCCTTTTTTGTGTTTGGATTCTCCAGTGCCCGTTTAACCAGTTCCTTTTATTAAATTCTCTGTTAAAATGGTGTGGCTTGTTTTCCTGACTGGACCTTGATTAATATAACCTTTACTCTCTCAAATTGTAAGGCAGCTGTTATCAGGCATATTTTACTGGTGAGCACGTGCAGACTTGGGGTACAGCGGTTTGTGTAGAATTGCGCAACCGCTAGTACAAGAGCCAAGACAGGCCCACCTTCCATTGTGAGACCCTCTGCTTTCCATTCTTTCTCGTCCTTTTTCTTGCTTAACTTCCTCCCCCCCCTTTTTTTTTTAATAATTTTATACCAAAAGGAAAAGGACTTCTCTGGCAATCCAGTGGTTAGGACATTGCACTTCCAGCCTAGAAGATACAGGTTCAGTCCCTGGTCGGGGGGCTGAGGTCCCACAGCCCAAATAATAATAATAATAATAATACTAATGTTATCCTTAACAGAAGAACTGCAAAGGTGGTAGGAAATTCTGGTATACCCTTCACCCAGCTTTCTCTGATGTTAACATCTTATACAACAGGAAGCATTTATCCAAACTAAAAATTAGCATACGGACATTACTGTTTTTCAAAGCTACAGATTTTATTAGGACGACCCCAGTGTTTCCATTCATGTCTTTTTTCTAGTTCCAGATTACCTTTGGTTGCTACATCTCCTTTATCTCGTCCAGTCTTTACGAGTTTCCGTTTTTCCTTGTTTTTCACGACCGTGACAATTTTGAGATGTCCTAGCTAGGTATTTTGTAGATCTCCCATCAGTTTGGGTTTTCTGAGGTTTTCTTGTGACTAGATTAGCATCACGATTTTGGAGGAAGGACACCACAGAGGTAAGTGCCCTTCTTATTACATCAGATCAGAGGCGCATAATAGTTCCTGCTACTCCCGGTGATGGCAACCTTGATCACTTACTCAAGGTGGGTGTCTGTCAGGCTTACCCACTGTAAATCTTTCCTTTTCCATAATTTATTTGTTTAGACGCTAGTTACTAAATCCTCTTGCTGAACTTTTGACTTCCCACTTAATCCTTGGGCTGTGCTTTCTTAGAAGATTATTAACTAGTGCTTAAAGAATCTTTGTATTAATTGACCAGGCTGAGAATTATAAACCTAGGAGCCAGACTAACCATGCTAAGATTTATGGCTGTGTATTGCTTCTTGGAAAATTATTAGCTGTTGCACCATTTTTGCCTTGCACTATGTTTAAACATGGAACTTGGCTATTTTTAGTCTCAGAAAGCTTATGGTTAATGCTAGGACACCTTTTACTTGATGAACTGGAATCACCTCTGACAAGCCCAGAAAGATGATCAGAAGCCCAGGGTCTTAATAGCATGCAGGAAATCAGTAAAAAGCATAAGAGACAGAGAGAAGTGGTTGCTGAGAAAATGGGAAGGAAAATTGGAAGGGCTGAAGGATGCGGTTCAAGGAGTGGAAATTTACAAGGATGAATGAGAGGTGACAGGTAACAGATGGAGAGACACAGAGATCTCAGGTAGGAGGTCAAAAAAAGGTTAAGGATGGAACACAGGATGAGAGAGAAGCCTGTGACGTGAATCAGCCTTGAGGCTGGACTCTGGACATGATATATTATAAATATTTGTAGTTTGTCCTGAGATTTACCATCTAGGATATAAGATTTATACTTCTAGCTCTAGATTTCAATATGGACAAGACTTTAAGTGACCTTAGGCCTCAATATCAGAGACAGCAATGGCACCCCACTCTAGTACTCTTGCCTGGAAAAGCCCATGGACGGAGGAGCCTGGTGAGCTGCAGTCCGTGGGGTTGCTAAGAATTGGACATGACTGAGAGACTTCACTTTCACTTTTCACTTTCATGCATTGGAGAAGGAAATGGGCAACCCACTCCAGTGTTCTTGCCTGGAGAATCCCAGGGACAGTGAAGCCTGTTGGGCTGTCGTCTATGGGGTCGCACAGAGTCGGACAAAACTAAAGTGACTTAGCAGCAGCAGTAGGCCTCAATATAATATATCTGATATATAAACCAGAGAAAGTAGTTCAGTTGATTTATATAGCCTTGGCTAATCACTGTTATTAAGGAGTGACTGAAGAATACTCAGAGCTCTCAAAACTTTTAGAGGCTTAGCAAGACAAAATGAAGCAGATGGTGCCTTGTTAAATTAGCTACAAATTACAGATCTTAATATTAACAATTTAGAAATGAAAACTATCAGACATATGCTATAGGCTTTTATTTTATTCTAATTATATGGGATTTCCATATCGCATGATTGACTAAACAAAATAAAATCTCCTTAGAGTATTTGAGTCACTAATGGCCTTCTTCCTAAGCCTGAGGCTGTATCTGCAAATATGTAGCTTAGCGAAGATAACAGACCTCACCTGGGCTTAGAATTCTGTATTTGATTGGCTTGATGGTGATCATATCTGACTCTTGCGACCCCATGGACTGTAGCCTGCCAGGCTCCTCTGTACATGGGATTCTCCAGGCAAGAATACTGGAGTGGGTTGCCATTTCCTTCTCCAGACAATCTTCCCAACCCAGGGATTGGGAAGATTCCTGCACTGCAAGCAGAATCTTTACTGACTGAGCTACCAGGGAATTGGCTTAGAAATCTGTGTAAGCATAACTGTTTCTATATTTCATACTATTATTCTTTTACTGAAGCTGAGATTCCTTTTTTTTTTTTCCAAGATTTTTAAAATGTGGACCATTCTTTATAAAGTCTTTTGAATTGGCTGCAGTATTGCTTCTGTTTCACGGTTTTTTGGCCACGAGGCATGTGGGATAGCTTCCTGACGAAGGATCAAACCCCCACCTCCTGCATTAGAAGGCCAAGTCTTAACCGCTGGACCACCAGGGAAGTTCCTGAAAAGCTGAGNGGGCTGTGCTTTCTTAGAAGATTATTAACTAGTGCTTAAAGAATCTTTGTATTAATTGACCAGGCTGAGAATTATAAACCTAGGAGCCAGACTAACCATGCTAAGATTTATGGCTGTGTATTGCTTCTTGGAAAATTATTAGCTGTTGCACCATTTTTGCCTTGCACTATGTTTAAACATGGAACTTGGCTATTTTTAGTCTCAGAAAGCTTATGGTTAATGCTAGGACACCTTTTACTTGATGAACTGGAATCACCTCTGACAAGCCCAGAAAGATGATCAGAAGCCCAGGGTCTTAATAGCATGCAGGAAATCAGTAAAAAGCATAAGAGACAGAGAGAAGTGGTTGCTGAGAAAATGGGAAGGAAAATTGGAAGGACTGAAGGATGCGGTTCAAGGAGTGGAAATTTACAAGGATGAATGAGAGGTGACAGGTAACAGATGGAGAGACACAGAGATCTCAGGTAGGAGGTCAAAAAAAGGTTAAGGATGGAACACAGGATGAGAGAGAAGCCTGTGACGTGAATCAGCCTTGAGGCTGGACTCTGGACTTGATATATTATAAATATTTGTAGTTTGTCCTGAGATTTACCATCTAGGATATAAGATTTATACTTCTAGCTCTAGATTTCAATATGGACAAGACTTTAAGTGACCTTAGGCCTCAATATCAGAGACAGCAATGGCACCCCACTCTAGTACTCTTGCCTGGAAAAGCCCATGGACGGAGGAGCCTGGTGAGCTGCAGTCCGTGGGGTTGCTAAGAATTGGACATGACTGAGAGACTTCACTTTCACTTTTCACTTTCATGCATTGGAGAAGGAAATGGGCAACCCACTCCAGTGTTCTTGCCTGGAGAATCCCAGGGACAGTGAAGCCTGTTGGGCTGTCGTCTATGGGGTCGCACAGAGTCGGACAAAACTAAAGTGACTTAGCAGCAGCAGTAGGCCTCAATATAATATATCTGATATATAAACCAGAGAAAGTAGTTCAGTTGATTTATATAGCCTTGGCTAATCACTGTTATTAAGGAGTGACTGAAGAATACTCAGAGCTCTCAAAACTTTTAGAGGCTTAGCAAGACAAAATGAAGCAGATGGTGCCTTGTTAAATTAGCTACAAATTACAGATCTTAATATTAACAATTTAGAAATGAAAACTATCAGACATATGCTATAGGCTTTTATTTTATTCTAATTATATGGGATTTCCATATCGCATGATTGACTAAACAAAATAAAATCTCCTTAGAGTATTTGAGTCACTAATGGCCTTCTTCCTAAGCCTGAGGCTGTATCTGCAAATAGGTAGCTTAGCGAAGATAACAGACCTCACCTGGGCTTAGAATTCTGTATTTGATTGGCTTGATGGTGATCATATCTGACTCTTGCGACCCCATGGACTGTAGCCTGCCAGGCTCCTCTGTACATGGGATTCTCCAGGCAAGAATACTGGAGTGGGTTGCCATTTCCTTCTCCAGACAATCTTCCCAACCCAGGGATTGGGAAGATTCCTGCACTGCAAGCAGAATCTTTACTGACTGAGCTACCAGGGAATTGGCTTAGAAATCTGTGTAAGCATAACTGTTTCTATATTTCATACTATTATTCTTTTACTGAAGCTGAGATTCCTTTTTTTTTTTTCCAAGATTTTTAAAATGTGGACCATTCTTTATAAAGTCTTTTGAATTGGCTGCAGTATTGCTTCTGTTTCACGGTTTTTTGGCCACGAGGCATGTGGGATAGCTTCCTGACGAAGGATCAAACCCCCACCTCCTGCATTAGAAGGCCAAGTCTTAACCGCTGGACCACCAGGGAAGTTCCTGAAAAGCTGAGATTTCTAACACAGCAGACTTCAGATGTGATCAGCCGCACTCAGGGTGGTATGGCCGTACACAATAGCCGACCTTTGAGCATATTTCCCTTCTAGCAATTTGAGAGAGAGAGACTTGAAACTCTTGTAATTGATCTTGAATCTTACGTAAGTAGTTTACAGTCGGTATACTTCAGGAGGGGCACAGGTGGGCAGCTTGGAGTTTTTCAACTTGAACGTCAACTTAGTTTGTAGTTTAGGCGTTTAAATATTTATTTACTTGTCTGTACCAGGTCTTAGTTGCAGCACACGGGATCTTCTATTTTCATTGCAGCATGTGGGAGGTATTTCCCTGACCGGGTACTGAACCTAGGCCCCCGGCATTGGGAGTGCAGAGTCTTAGCCACTGGATCACCAGGGAAGTCCCAGTTTTTAGTTTTTGAAATANTCTTCTATTTTCATTGCAGCGTGTGGGAGGTAGTTCCCTGACCGGGTACTGAACCTAGGCCCCCCGCATTGGGAGTGCAGAGTCTTAGCCACTGGATCACCAGGGAAGTCCCAGTTTTTTGGTTTTTGAAATATAGACTGAGGAGGACTTTAGTCCACTTGGCCTCTAATAATTGGCCTGTTGAAAATGCCTCTGTGTTTAAAAAAAAAAACAAACTGGGAAAACTAACACTTGGTGGCATTAGAGCATTCATATTAAAAATTAAAAACATTCATATGCTTCTTTGGGAAAAAAATATGTTGTGTATTTTAAAACGCCTATTTTGGCTGATGCTGGTGCTTATCCTTCTGGACACATTCTTTACATACAGGATTAGACATCTTGAAATCTCTTACTTAAAAGTGAATTCTTATTTGTGGGCTAGGTTACCAGTCTTCTGACCAGATGAAATCTGAAAGTCAGGCATCTATAATAGAATGCTGGTCTGAAGGGAGTCATTTCTCTGACGATTAGTCATTATTTACCAACTTAACTGGAGGGAAAGGATAATGGTGTCTGCTTTACTAAAAGTCCCCTTTTTCCCTTTTAATGCTTCTTAAAATTAGCTGGTGTTAGGCAGAACCCTCTGTATCTAGAAGTCAGGAACCGGAAGTCAGGTAGGTTTCACTTGTGATCAAAACCACACATTTGATGCATTTGATGTCAGAGTGTACAGAGCCCATTGCCTGGTCTGAGTACTCCTGAGCAATGTGAGTCAAGACCCAAGTCGTAATAGAGGGGGAAAATGGGTCTGTGATGGTTGTTAATGGAGACCTGGACGATTTTGTGATGGGTGCTTTTCTCGGCAGTGAATCTTTCATCACCTGTTAAGAGAGAACTGGGTTATTGGGCATACCCATAGTAGGGCTTAAGTATTTTGGAAAGGTCAACCTTAGAGGCGCTATCATGTAGCCAGGACATTGGTCCTGTGTGCACCTTGCCAGGGGGCCTGGCAGAAGAGTTAACAGATTATAAATAGACTGCCATCTTGGATGGATTCCTTTGGTAACCAGACCTGAACACAGAGCATCTTTGAGTAAAGGTCATCTTGTGGCCCCCTCTTAGTGTCTCCCTCACATCTTCAATTTGAGTGGAAAGGATGTCTTTTCACATCTTGTCAGCTTTGTGGTTACCAGTCTTTCTACACAAGTGATTGATTCCCCACGAGGATTGGGTGGAAATTTAATGTAAAGGGGTTTTACTGCTGTAAATATAGCTCATTGACGTTTTGGTGGACAGCAGGCACAATACAGCCTGTCCCAGAGCTACAGCTGGTTAAATAGGGAAATTTGTATTCATTTCACAGCTTTCAACCAGAGTAAACTGTTCTGCCCAACACGGATCTTAAGAAAATGTTCTGAAATATCACCGGTCTAAAAATATCCACTGGTAAAGTTTTGGACACACTGTGTAACTGAGATGAGGGGAAGTAGAGAAGGCTGAGAAAATAACCAAACATCAAATAAAAAGGAACTGAAATTTAAATAGAAAAGCCCTAAAATGTATAAAACCAAGCACTTATGTAAAAGAGTGCTGTAGATGAGCTATTCATATGACCCCAGATGTTGATTTCCATACTAACTATTACTTGTCTCTCTGACACAAGTGTTACGTGTCTGCTATGTATACAATCAGTACTTTTCTATTTTCATCATCGTTTGTCTAAAAATAATTTCCTTTCTCTTCAGAAGCAGATTTTTGGCATTCGGGGCTTTTTGCTTTGTAAGTAAAAAACTGCGTTAGCTTGTATTCATTTGTTTTTCTTCTGTGTCCCTCTCCCTTTTTTCCCATTAAGTTTCCCTTCAGGGAATGTGTATTGCACGATTGTTTGTAAGCGTGAAAACTGGAGGTAGAGCAGGCGTTCCATCAATAAAAGATAAGTGAATACATGATGGTCTGAGAGAGACTTCTCTAGAAAGGAACCAGGGCTCCTTGGAGACGTGATGGGTTCCAGGAAGGGGACAGAAAAACAGAAGGTGAACCTGGAGTATCTTTCTGTGCCAGAAAGTAAACAAGTGTTTCAACAAGCGATTGAGGGGGGACCCCCCCCCCGGTGGTCCTGTGGTTAAGAATCCGCTTGCCAATGGAGGGGGTTCAGGTTCAATCCCACAGTTCGATCTGAGAACTAAGATCCCACATGCCACAGGGCAGCTAAGCCCGTGCACCAAAACTAGGCGCTGCAACGAAGACCCANAGGCAATTTTGCCCACCTGTCAGTGATGGGGGTGGCTCAGTAGTGGAGGAGGGGTGCAATCGGCCCTTCCTTCCAGAGCCTGCTCTCTCTCAGCATCTGCATTTTCCCTTCCCCACTTTTCCTTGCCCATTTTTTCTCTTTCTTTCTCATTTCCATTCCTTCATTTGTATAAGGTCTAAGCTCAGCTTTCATTTCATAGTTAGCTAACGCGTCTATTTCGACCTGTGGTCCTCCACCCTTTGCCTAGTCTCTGGGCTCTGTCATAGTGACCTACAGTACAAGGATTACTGTTGTATTTATGAATGTTCCTATTCCCTGTTGGACAAAAGAGTGGGTGAATTAAGCATCAGATTTTCTTTTCCTCCCAAAGAGAACATGTAAGTAAATAAGGGCATCCTGTGCTTGTCTAGGCCTTCGATTGTTTCCATTGTGAATCTGTAGACCTTGGTTACCGAAGGAGGTGCGTGGTGGAGATGTGTAAGTTCCCACTTTTTTCTTTCATTAGAACCAGCCTGCCCTTGCACTTTTCCATTTCTTCTTCAGGTGGATGGGGTCAGCTACCTCCTTCAGGAGATCTACGGGATTGAAAACAAATACAACACACAAGAGTCTAAGGCAAGTTCCATCCATGGTTCTTCTCTTTTTTTTTTTTTTTTTGGCCTTTCCCTGCAGGATATGGGCTCTTAGTTCCTCTCCCAGGGATCAAACCCTGATCTGCTGCAATGGGAGCACAGTCTTAGCTACTGGACCACCAGGGAAGGCCCCCATCCACAGTTCTGAGTGTCCTCTTCCCAGGAGGCAGGGTGAGACCGCCTCTGATCCAGCCAAGATCTAGGAATTTAGCACACCAAACTCTGAAATTTCTCTGGTCCTAGAAGGGTATTTCTTCTTCCTCGTTTCAGATGATTATAATTATATTTAAATTTGGAAATGAAAAAATGGGCTGGTTTGGATGGGTTCTTCTGCGGGGCTCTGCTCACCCAGTTCCCTGGACCCTCAGTTCATCACTGCCCCCTTCCCTGTGTGGCCTCCTGGGCTCCTTCAGCTCTGACTGATGGACAGGACCAGATCTCAGCTCCAGAGGAGGAGCTTGGCACACACAGTTGCCGGAAGTGAAACTGGGTGTGCACATGCACTTGGTAAACCATCAGGTTCAGTGCAGGTGCAAGATCCTGCTCACAGGACTTGTCTCAGCTCTGCAGGCAAGCTGCCTTCTACATTAGGGGGGATTTCCCTGGGGGTCCAGTGGTTGAGACTTTGCCTTCCAGCACAGGGGTTGCAGGTTCAGTCCCTGGTCAGGGGGCTAAGATCCCACGTGCCTTGCAGTAAAACAAAACAGAACATAAAAAAAACAGAGGCACTATGGTGACAGGTTCAGTGAAGACTTTGAAACTGATCTGTGTGAAACAAACAGATGAATAATAAAGCAGGGGCCCTGAGCGTCTTTGTGACACTGGTTGTCTGCCGCCCCCGGCCAGGTGGCTGAGGACGAGGTCAGCGACAGCAGCGCCGAGTGCGTGGTGTGCCTCTCCGACGTGCGAGACACCCTGATCCTGCCCTGCCGCCACCTCTGCCTGTGCAACGCCTGCGCCGACACCCTCCGCTACCAGGCCAACAACTGCCCCATCTGCCGACTGCGTAAGCCCCCGAGGGCACCCCCCCCCCCCCGCCGGGCTGGCTTCCGTGGAGCCTCTAGTCCCTCCTGACTCCCCCGTGTCCTGACGACCTGTTTCCTTCCCCACAGCCTTCCGGGCACTGCTGCAAATCCGAGCCATGAGGAAAAAACTGGGCCCCCTGTCCCCAGCCAGCTTCAACCCTATCCTCTCATCCCAGACCTCTGACTCAGAAGAGCATTCGGTAAGTTGGGCCTTTTTTTTTTTTTCCCCACCTTCTGTCCTTCTTCACGTGGCTTGGCAGCAAGTAATTGAGTCTTGGCACTCTGAAGTACTGAGTAAGCTGGCCGAGATCGCATTGTGTTANCACCTTCTGTCCTTCACGTGGCTTGGCAGCAAGTAATTGAGTCTTGGCACTCTGAAGTACTGAGTAAGCTGGCCGAGATCGCATTGTGTTAGACCAGCCCATAGTACAGTGGAAATGAGGTTCTGATCATTAAAACCTCCCCTCGCTGCCTTGGGAGCTCAGTGTCCAGTTAATATTTACCGTCCCTAGAGCCAGCAGCTTGCTGTTTCACTCCAGAGGTGGGGTCAGTTCTAGAACGCCCCCAGGCAGAAACAAGAGGATGATTGTTTGAGGTTTAGATTCAACTTACTGTTTTTATCTGAATCCTCAGAGAAGGTGACTATTTTTCTTTATCCCGTTTCATGGCTTTAGATACTAGGAGCCAAGTAGATGAAATAATTCACCTTGGTCTCGTAGTGTAAGTGATGATGCAAAGCTTCTGAGCTTTGTAGTTATAGACTAGGTCTTGTCTGTAGGTTAACATGTGAGTGGAAGAGATTAATTATTAATTATTCAGTAAGTGGTACTGGAATGATTAGGTAGCTATTTAGGGAAGAAAAATCAGTTCGTTTAGCACTTCACGCCTTATCAGATAATGAATTCCAGGTAGAGTAACTAGTTAACTACCCTGAAGACAAAGCAAACCAAGCCTTAAAAACCTAGGCTACTTAGTTGACTATGGATGAGGGTTCTCTAAGCTTGAAAACAACCCAAAAAAAGAACATGTGGATTTTATCACATAAAAAACTTTAGACTTTATATATGTAAAAGATGGCCCGAATTAAAACGCAATCAATACATCTTATAAAGAAAAAAATGTAGGCACAACAAAATGTAGTCAAAGGAAAGGCTGGGATCTCTAGAATAACTCACCTGAATGAAACGATAGATAAATGGGCAAAGATATATATAAAAAATTTCTCAAAACAAGAAATATAGCTGGTAAGTGATCAGACACATTAAAATTTTAAAAGTCAACCACATTAAAAATCAGCAATATGCAGGTTAAAATGGGAGACCATTTTTCACTTTTCAAATTTAGAAACTTCCTTTTTTCAAGATACCCCATGCTGTCCAACTGTCTCTTATACACATCTAGTTGAATCTAAACCTCAANGACACATTAAAATTTTAAAAGTCAACCACATTAAAAATCAGCAATATGCAGGTTAAAATGGGAGACCATTTTTCACTTTTCAAATTTAGAAACTTCCTTTTTTCAAGATACCCCATGCTGTCCAAGAAGCAATTAAAATAGGTATTCTGTCCTGCTGATAGGAGTATACCTAGAAAGTTCACTGTAAAAAAGCAAACAGCTGTATATGTCAAGAGCCTTAAAAAACATTTGTATTTGGGGATTTCCCTGGTGGTCCAGTTGTTAGGACTCCGTGCTTCCAATGCAGCGGCTGCTGGTTTGATCTGGTTGTGGAACTAAGATCCTGCATGCTGCAGGGCACAGCCGAAAAATAATAACAAAAATAAAATGAAATTTTAAAATGGTTTTATAAAAAAGGAAAAAACAAAGAGGTATATGATAGGGTGAAGATTTAATAAAATTAATAACTGAAGGGAAAAAAAGTACCTTTGGACTTGGTAATCTAAGGTCTTAGAATTTAATACCCAGAAAATGATCTGAAAAAAAGAGATGTGTGCCTAATAAATGAACAGATGTTCATCAAATGGATGCAATTAACTAGGCAGCACCAGTGGAAGAATTAGGAAAGGTATGGTATCTATGAAAAGGAACACATGTGAATGAAAATATTATGTTCTGTGAAGTAAGCTTGGTATAAAATTATTATTTATAGATTGATCACAATTGTGTAAACAGTACAGAGGGAAAAAATTGGAAGAAAATACACTAGAAGGCTGACGAAAGTTATCAGTTGGGTGACTCAGTTGTTGATTTTTTTCTTTCTTTCCATTTTTAGGTGTTTTCCAAATTTCCTGGAAAGAACACATATTTCTATTATAATCAAAAAATAAACAGTATTAAGAAGCAGCTCATGTATAAGTAGAGTCTTGGCACATGTGGTTCTCAGATATTTTCTCTCTCTTCTCCCTCTAATAGAGAAGCTCTTCTTGGCAGAACCCCCAGGCTAGATATAAAAGGAAGCATTTTTCCACCGTAGAGGAAGAAACACACTCGTACCATAAAATGAAAAGTATCTAATCAATTTTTCAACCTGTCTCTGATTCCCCTAGTCCTCAGAGAACATTCCGCCAGGCTATGAGGTGGTGTCTCTTCTGGAGGCCCTCAATGGGCCCCTCACCCCATCCCCAGCGGTCCCCCCGCTCCACGTGCTTGGAGACCGACACCTCTCAGGAATGCTGCCTTCCTACGGTAGCGACGGCCACCTGCCTCCCATCCGCACCTTCTCCCCCCTCGACCGCCTCTCCGACTGCGGCAGCCAAGGACTCAAGCTCAAAAAGAGTCTCTCCAAGTGAGTAGGCGGCGAGCAGCAGCATTGGCCCTGGGGTCCTTGACGCGATGCTCTCGGTGCATCCTCCCACTCCTGTGTGCTCACTCCAGACCTGGGTCCCGGGGGCGGCATAGACCCTCTGGGCTAGAGGGTTGCCAGAGCTGCTCATTTCACTGGAGGCTTGGGCTAACAACGCCTGAGGAGGAGTTATCCCATCCCTTAGGAGAGGAATATAAGATGGTACATGGGTCCTTAGGAGGATCCAGACGGATAAAACTTACATGTTCTGTTTCGAGAGGAGGGTATAAGGTATAGGGAAGATGACATCGTTAGGGTCATCTATGGGAGCATCCCTGGGGAGCGTCACTTAGTCTGAGGGCTGAAGGAGCCTTGTGATCTCTATTTCTTAAATATTTACATCCACCTTGGCACAAGTCATGGAGCTTCCCAGCTGGCATGGTGGTAAAGAATATGCCTGCAGTGCAGGAGACGTGGGTTCAGTCCCTGAGTGGGGAAGATCCCCTGGAGGACGAAACAGCAACCCACTCCAATATTCTTGCCTAGAAAATTCCAGGGACAGTCCATGGCGTGGCAAAGAGTCAGGCACGACTGAGCGCGCACTCACAGGCACAAGTCATAATATAAGTTTCCCTGAAAGAAGAAAGGAGGGTATTTTACAGATGAAAATACTGAAACCCTAAAAATGTCAGTGGTTTTCCCCAAGTTCAGACACAACTATTTGAAGGAGCAAAAGGGAAAACTCAGATTTTTCTGACACCCAGAAGAGGTCTCAGACCCCTCAGTGCCTTTCGCACGTCTCTGCTCCTTCCTGCGAGGTGAGTTCCCTGCAGCTCCCACCACGGCCCTCTGCTCCCTCTGCCTTCCAGCTGATGGCGGTGCCAGCAGCTCCATTCTTTACGTGGGCCGTGGCTGCAGCTGTTTCTCCCTCCGGCCTCACACAGGTCCATCTCCCAGAATTCTTCCGTGCTGCCCGAAGAGGACGATGAGCGTTCCTGCAGTGAATCTGAGACGCAGCTGTCTCAGAGACCGTCAGGCCAGCATCTCGGAGAGGTAGTATACGCGCCATCCTCCTTGGGTTTGGGGCTCTGAGTCCTTTCCTTCCAGCTGCTGGCCTCTTTCGGTCTGTCTGCTCTCATTCACTCATCAAACACCTTCTGAACACTCTCTGAGGTGCAGCAAAGGTGTCACTAGACTCATTCTTTCAACAAAGTATGGGGCCTATGTATCTGACCAGGCGTGATCCTCCGTGCTAAGAAGAGCAGCGGTGGAGAGACACTGAAGTCCTGCCCGCATGGTGCTTATTACAGGCTTCGCAGTTGGGGTGGGGTGGACACGCAGGACAGTCAAAGACGGTCACAGTGTAGGTGGCAGGTGGTACCACGGGTCAGTGTGTCAGGTAAGGGAGGGTCGAGGCTGGGAGCGGGGATGCTCCCTTTAAAAAGTGGTCCATGGTGGGACCCCCTGGCGGTCCAGTGGTTATGACTTCGCCTTCCAATGCGGGGGTGCAAGTTCAATCCCTGGTCAGGGAGCTAAAGATTCCACCTGCCTCGTGGCCCAAAACCCAAAGCATAAACAATATCGTAACAAATTCAATAAAGACTTTTAAAATGGGCCACACACACACAAAAGTGGTCCATGGAGAATTCCCGGGCTGTCAAGTGGTTAGGACTCTGCGCCTCCACTGAAGGGGACAGAATTTCTCAGACATTGAAGAGAAAGGCGAGAGAAACATTCCTGGTGGTAGGGACGGTACACGTGAAACACGGAGCAGGAGTGGGAGCCCTGAGCAGGCCAGTGGCACAGCGGGAACTTGGCCCCACCAGGCCTCCCCTGGCAGAGGTATGCAGACAGATTCAGGCAGGAGACAGACGGAGCTAGGCAGAGGGGACGCCTGCACTACAGTTCAAGAAAAGAATGCCTGGAGGAGAGAGAACCAACAGACCTTTGCATCTGCGAGGGGTGGACTGAGGTTATGAGGCCAGGTGACGGATGGCAGGGTGGGCTTGGGGGCCCAGTGTGGGCTGGGGAGGGAGATGGTGTTTATGTTAGATCCGTTGAGCTGGAACCAACCCCCCAACCCCAGAGGAGAAGCCCAGGAGGGCTCCAGGGCCTCGACTGGTTTTGTGTTCTTCCCCTTCAGAAGGAGAGCTGTTTGCAATCCTGGGGAAGCCTGGGCGCTCCCGTGTCACAGCTGACCTGGGTCATCTGAGCTGCCGTCTTTGTGTGGCTCCAGCAGGTGCTGGGCCTCGGGCAGAAGGCGCTCGCACCTCCCCGGGGAGACAGCCAGCCAGCCCCGGTCAGGGCTGCAGAGGAGTGATGACAGAGGAGAAACCGGCCCTGCCTCGCACGCCATCCCCCGCCATCCCTCACCCAGGCCCCATGCCCTGACCCCTCCCTCCGACTCTGCCTCTCCCCAGGAATGCGGTGTCACCCCAGAAAGTGAGAACCTGACCCTGTCATCGTCAGGAGCTATTGACCAGTCGTCCTGCACGGGAACCCCACTCTCCTCCACGATTTCCTCCCCAGAAGGTACATGAGGCGGGCTGGAGTCCATGGCGCTTCTAGTATTTCCTCCGGGATGGACTGGGCAAGCAGCCCAGTGATAACCTCAGCGGCCACACTGAGTAGGGCCCGACTTGAGAGGGAGCGGGACTCGGTGTCTCGCAGTGAGAGGGTGGTCTCGCCCCCAGCTAGAGGGAGGCAGGTAACTTGCTCCCAGTCCTGCTGTTCAGAAGGTTTCTTTTAACATCGTAACGGAAAAGCAAATCCCTCACCCCTGAGGTTGAGTTCGGCGCTCTAAAATGTAAAGGATAAGGACTTCCCTGGGATCCAGTGATTCAGACTCCGAGCTTCCAATACCAGGGGCTCAGGTTTGATCCCTGGTTGGGGACCTAGGATCCTGCATGGCCTACAGCATGGCCAAAAAGAAAAAAATTAAACTTAAATAAAGTGTAAAGGAGCCAAACCTTGGCAAATCTTAAATCTAAACACTAGTGAGGGCAAGCCCAGGCTACCACGGTCCTCACGGGCCCCCGGTTGCGGGGAGAGAACCCTGCTCCCAGTCGGCTCATGGCAGCTGTGTCTGACCTCCATCTCCTCCCCCGCCCAACTCCTGTCTCCAAAGACCCTGCCAGCAGCAGCCTGGCCCAGTCGGTCATGTCCATGGTGTCCTCCCAGAGCCAGCACTCCCAGATCAGCACAGACACCGTCTCCTCCATGTCCGGCTCCTACATCGCCCCTGGCACAGAAGAGGAGGGGGAGGCCCTCCCCTCCCCCCGAGCCGCCAGCAGGACCCCCTCAGATGAAGAAGAGGTAAGCGGGGGGCGCGGGATGGCCCTCGCCGCTCTGGTTCTACAGGCTCATCCCAAGCAGCTCAACCCAGGGTCCTCAACCCAGGACCCAAGTGCTTGGGAAGGGAGCCCCAGAAAACAAGGTACTGCGTCCTTAAGTCAAAGACACCCTCATATCTGCTCTTTGGTTTGGCACCACTTCTGTCCTGAGGACTTGGCTTGGGCTTGCTGCCAGGCGAGCTGGGGAGGTGAGCTGGTGGTGTCTGCACCTTGATTTTTGCCGCTCTTTTGCAGGTGACGCCCGCGGCATCTCCAGACTGCAACTTCATGGGCCTCGCCGCCGAGGAGCAGGACGCAGAGGTATAACAGCCAGGCGGAGGACGGTCATGCCCCCTCCCCGGTCTAGGGGCCTTCAGTGCTGGCAGAGGGATGGGAGCTGTTCTGGAAGAAGCCTGTTAAGAGGCAGGTGCAGAGCCGAAGGACTGCTCAGTTAGTGAGGGCACTGGTCTCAGTGTAACAGGCATGGAGAGAGTTCTAGAGGGAAGTCTTCCAGGCCAGACCCTCGAGAGGGTGTTTGTCCTCCATTCGCTTAGTATTCACCCAGGACAGCCGGCTCACAGGTGCTTCCTGGCACTGGGGGGACACCAACCGAGTGACGTGGCTTTTGCCTGCCTGTCACCCACTCCACCCATCCAGGAGCTCCATCCGGTGGAGGGGTCAGGATTGTAATTCAGCATGAGAAGTGCTCAGACCCAGCGGTGGGACCGTATAGGAGCATTCGGCTCACAGTGAGGATGCCAGAACTTTTCTGAGCCACGAGTTCTCAAAGGCATACCTGGACAGGGTTTGGGATCCTAAGGAACTTCTGAAAGTGCTTTGACCTCACAGTTTGCTTTTTCAATTCACAACTTTGACATCCACCTTAGAGAGACGGTGTGAGCTAAACTATTACCTAGGCTATTCTTGAGAGTCCTAGGATCCGTCTGTAATGTGCCTCAGACCTGGTCCCTACAGGCTGATCTGTCTCGCCAGGCAAAATCTGCCTCTGCTGGGCCTCCGTGCTGTCTCATGTGGATGGGAAGCGCAGAGAGACCAGGAGGCTGGTTAGCGCTGTTTTCAGCCAGTTGGTACACTCATGTCACTGCTTCCTGGACTCATAGCACCTTCCTTCCGTCCTAGGGGAACGATGTTCTAGAGGAAGAGGACGCATCGCCCACACAGGAAGATGGTAAAAGACCTGGTCTTTGGCTCCCTGTTACTATATTTCTTTCCTGGGTATTTGCTAAATGGCACAGGAAGGGGCACTGGTGGGACTGGGTGGCACTGCTCAAGGCTGTGGCTTTGGAGGGATGTTGTCTTCTTGATGAAACAGCAAAAAGTCAGCAGGGTATCCGAGGACCTCCGTGGCCTCCCCAGCTTTCCCGGGCCCCCAAGCCAAGGCTGCAGAAGACATCACTCGGGTGGTTCTCCGTCTCCGTGCAGTAGATCCTGAAGCTTCTCTGGCAGCTGCCTTCACCTTCCTGCTTCAGCTTCTCAGCTGAGTCTATGGAGCTGGTCGGGCAGCCCTGGAGCTGAGCTGCAGCAGGAGCAGAGGGCAGTTTCCATCATTTGGTGGGAAGGACTGCTGGCAGTAGGTCTGGTTTTGCTTCAGTGAAGAAAAGGGCTGTTGTTACAGTAGCAGAAGGGCCTTAGCAGCAGCGGGCACAGCGAAGGCTGAAGGAGAGACTTTGGCAGCTCAGGGCAGGCTAGTATTCTGTGAGCTACTGGGCCGACTCTCTTTACTGTCATTTAGGCCTCAATTTGCAACGGCACCCCACTCCAGTACTCTTCCCTGGAAAATCCCATGGACGGAGGAGCCTGGTAGGCTGCAGTCCATGGGGTCGCTAGGAGTTGGACAAGACTGAGCAACTTCACTTTCACTTTTCACTTTCATGCATTGAAGGAAATGGTAACCCACTCCAGTGTTCTTGCCTGGAGAATCCCAGGGACAGAGGAGCCTGGTGGGCTGCCACCTATGGGGTTGCAGAGTTGGACTCAACTGAAGTGACTTAGCAGCAGCAGCAGTGTGTATATGTCAATCCCAATCTCACAGTTTAGCCCTCCTCCTCTTCCCCCTCCCAACCATAAGTTTGCTTTCTACATCTGCAACTCTATTTCTGTTTTGTAAATAAGGTCATTCGTATCTTCAGGGGGAAGAATTTTGTTTCTAGTAAGCCTAGAGCGGACCTACAGCCAGAGCAGGGAAGCAGGGTCGGGCGGGGCTGGGACTCCCACCTGGGAGGGGAGCACCCAGCGGCCCAGGAACCGGTGTCTCTTCCCTCTGCTGCTCTGAGGCGCCTCCACAGAAGGGTGACCTCCAAAGCAGACCCGGATCCCAGCCGGGACGCAGGTGCCACGCTAGTCGCTTCTGCTTTGGCGCTGGCCGTTGCGGGGCAGGGGGGCCGGCCGGTGCAGGAGGGGGAGGCGCACGCACACTGGACTGCTCCCACCTGGCCGGGAGCCGGAAGGAGGAGCGTGGCGAAGCAGACTGTGCCAAGCAGGGTTTGGGTGCTGCAGCTGATGTCTTGAGGGTTGAGTTCCCCATTGTGATTGTCGCCCTGGCGGTTAATATTAGCTTCTGGAAAGTGCAGGGCAGCAAGTGGTTTCTGCCTGACATTCCAGAGCCCAGCACGGTAGCTGTATGTTTCTTCCTCTCCCTTCTACCAAGAAAAAAAAGAGGGGAGCATCTTGAAAAAAATAACATCTAAAACTTTCCCATCTTACATGACTGTAGGTTTCTGGTCAGTCCCTTAGGACAGGGGTCCCCAACTTCCAACATCTAATGCCTGATGATCTGAGGTGCAGCTGATGTAATAATGACAGAAATAAAGTGCACGATAAATGTAATGAGCTTGAATCATCCTGAAACCATCCCCCACCACCCTCTGGTATGTGAAAAAACTGTCTTCCAGGAAACCACTCCCTGGTGGTGAAAAGGTTGGGGACTGCTGCCTTAAAACATACTCAAAATAACAAATGAAGCCTCATCAGAAAATAAATCATAATTTTGTGCACTAAACGATTCTTTGATTTGATGGGCAAAATTATGGAACCAAAGAGCTTTAATTGATGTTTTATGTACTGGTCATTTCCCAGAGCCTTGTGATCATAAACTGTACACCCCCCATTCAAACCCACAGTCACGGGCCGCTTCCCCGGTGGCTGCCCCAGCTCTTCCTAGCCTGGCTTAGCCATGCTCTGGGCCTGGGCACACATCCTACGGCCCTCCCCAAGGTCTGACTTCCCAGGAACAAAGGCTGGAAGGGAGCCTGTTAAAGAAACAGCAGGACAGGAGAACACAAACAATTTAATTCCTTTTTTGTCCACTCTTTACCCACTTAATTACTGTCTTTTTTTTTAAACATATGATATGATTTTTTTTTTTGTCTCCATCCTTAAGATTTTTATTTTAAGGACAGCAAAGCAGAGAAAAAACATAGCCAGCCCCTCTCTAACTGCCTTAACTCCGTTACAGGCCAGAGGACATGCGCATTTCTAGGTATGGAGTGTGACAATAACAATGACTTTGACATCGCCAGCGTGAAAGCACTGGACAATAAGCTGTGCTCTGAGGTCTGCTTACCCGGTGAGTGGCAGTCTGCTGAACATGAACTTGGTGGGAGACGCTCCCTCCCCTGCTCGCACCCCTGCTCTCACCCTGGGACACCCGCCTCCTGCCCTCGAGTTCCTGCAAGAAGGCATGGGCTTTGCTAAGATGTTGGAAGCCAGTTGCTGAAAGGAGAGTCCTTGAGCAAAGAGAGACCCCTGCTCTGAGGAGGAAGAAAAGGGACAAAAATCCCTCCCAGTTCCGAGTTGGCCTGACAGGGCACATCCATCACAATCTTACAGATCCCATGGCAGGAGGCCACGTCTTGCTTCTATCAGCAGCTTTGGAGGCAGACACCACCTCTGTGAGAAAGTCNTTTGCTAAGATGTTGGAAGCCAGTTGCTGAAAGGGGAGTCCTTGAGCAAAGAGAGACCCCTGCTCTGAGGAGGAAGAAAAGGGACAAAAATCCCTCCCAGTTCCAAGTTGGCCTGACAGGGCACATCCATCACAGTCTTACAGATCCCATGGCAGGAGGCCACGTCTTGCTTCTATCAGCAGCTTTGGAGGCAGACACCACCTCTGTGAGAAAGTCTCAGAGAGCCCTGAGCCCTTGAAAAGGGAACTTGCAATTCCCCAGAGGAGCATGGATCGTTAGGATCAGAGAGGAATTTGAGAGTCAGCGTTTCATAGATGAGCGAGTGGCTCTGTGACCCAGGGAGGCCTGGGTGACCACCAGTTGCCTTATGCTCACTGGATGTGGATCGCAGAGGCGAGATCAGGGGTGGAGGGTGCCTCCTCTCCCTGGAGCCATAACTCAGTTGGCCCTCTCCCAGGGACATCAGGGTGTCTCTGATGTGTTCCCACGACACTAAACTGAATCTGGGACACATTCTCACGGAGAAGCCCACCTGTCCGTCACACTCCAGGCACTGAGGCCCCTTTGCTCCTTGCTTACCAAGGGCTCCACCAACAGGCCTCTAAAGCCACATCTTGCCCAGTGAACTAGGTAGAAATTGCCTCTCCTGGGTTCACGGCAGAGATTGCCTTCACGTTGCGTGGTTCTGTAATCTTTTAAAGTGCCCTGAAACGAAGACTTCCTTCGCTTCAGGACAGCCACGTCTTTGTCGTGGGTCCAGTGCTTTACTAGCTCGGCGACGTGGCTAGGTGCTGGAGGGACAGCCTCCTGTGGTTGCCACTCTCCATCAGCCTGCGGAAGACCCGGGTCCTCACCCCTCTGGCCCCACGCAGGCTTGCGACAGGGGAAGCCGTAATTCCCAGAGACGCCTCCCCACTTAGCGCTAACCCTGCCAAGTCTGTGCTGGGAGCAGCTGGGGCCCAGGGTCCGCTTCATTCCTGCCTTCCCGCTCCTTACCTGGCTTCTGTCTGTCCATGTGTTTCTCATGTCTTTTTGCCAAATTTGTAAGTCTGTCTGTCCAATTTGTTTATTTTGAAACTCATTTATGTTATCCAGACTCTGTGAAAGTTCATGTTCACTCGTGCCTGACCCTGAGCTTGCTGGGCGTGCGCACACCCAAGGGGCTCTCGCTGGGGCCTCAGTTCTTAACTGGCAAGGGCCTGTATTCCACATGCTGGGGTTTTTTTCAAGAAAAAAAAAAATTTGTGAGAATAGATGAATCCTTGTTCCACAAAAGTGTGGATGAGTCCGGGGCAAAGGTTACGGGAAGAATTTGTTTTGGTCAGTAGTTGGGGAAGATGACCAGGGCTTCCCTGGTGGCTCAGATGGTAAAGAATCTGCCAGCAATGCAGGAGACCGAGGTTCGATCCCTGGGTCGGGAAGATCCCCCAGAGAAGGGCATGGCTTACCCACTCCAATATTGTTGCCTGGAGAATCCCATGGACAGAGTAGCCTGGTGAGTCCATGGGATCCCAGTCAAACATGACTGAGTGATTTAACACTTTCACTTTGGGGAAGATGACACCCCTGCCCTCACTCTGCCCTGTGTCTGTAGCAGCTGTGCACACTGGGCTTTAATAAGAGAGAAATCTAGGTTCCTGTGTCGCCCTGGGCCCCCCCCCAACCCTCATTTTTTGGCAGAGGGAGCTGCTGGGAAATGTTTCAGCCAACCGTGCTGGTGGAAACTGATCCCATTCTGTCTGCTGCTGCTTCTCCCTACCTCCCTCTGGCCAACCTGTTGGTGGATCTTTATTCCACTCTGGGCTTGCAGGAGGGGAGTAAGACTTGGGATTCCTTATGGTGATCTCGGGAGCCAGACATTCTCAGATTAAACCGAGTTCACCATTTGGGCCAGACGTGAAGGCACGTGGCTGGTGCGGCTGCTCTTGGGCCCAGGCATAAGGGGGTCCCTACGTAGCCTCACCCAGAGGTCTCAAAGGCTCTTATGGGAGGGGGCAAGTGCATCTGCTCTCTCGGTAAATGTTTCTCCAGTTCCACTGTTAGCATCACACACAGCTCTCTGGAAGGATCTGTCAGGTTAATGACAGAAGCACCCACTTTGGTAGGTCCTGTGGAATAGACAGGCTTCATCACACTCAGCTGGAAGTTCGGAGTTCCATCCTATGACTGAGGGACTTCAGGCTGGCTTGGCCGCCAGGACGGCTTCTCAGGCACTGGGTCTCCCTCTCTACAAGGACATCAGTCCCCTCACGGAGGGCCCACAAGCAGCAGAGCCCGGGGAATATCCCACGGTCCACCGCCCCCAGCCACACACGTGCTCTGCCAAGATTCCCAGCTGGCGGCGAGGACCGCGCATCTCCCCATCCTCCCTGCTCTCGTCACCCGTGTGGGAGTGATGCTGAGAGAGCAGCTGTGTCAATCCAGCCCCTCTTTCTCTTAGAAGCTTCTGGATCTTCTTGAACCCTAAAACTAAGGGGAGGTGTGAGAATATGGTATATTCTGAGGTGGTTCTGAAAGATTCCCAAAGGGAGGAAATCTGAGTTGAGAGGGGTAGGTGGTGAGCAGATTAGAATGCGTGCTAGGTAGATGTGGCTGCAAGGAATATGATGGCCTATCACACAAGTGGCAGGATAGTAGTCAGGGGATGGCGAGTGGTGGGGAAAGAAAATCAAAGATAATTTGGTTTAGTGGAAATAACAAATGTTTTTAAATGACTGCATTGTGCAGGAGTGAGCATCGCCAAAGAAATGTAAAATACTTACGGAGGGAATTCCCTGGCAGTCCAGTAGTTAGCACTTGGTGCTTTTATTGCTATGGCCCAGGTTCGATCCCTGGTTAGGGAACTAAGATCCCCCAAACCGTGCAGCATGACCAGAGAAAAAGAAAACAAAAAAAGTGCTTATGGAGACCTGAAATAACACAAGACGAAGACACGACTAGGAAGGGTTATACTTCCCAGATACTAAGGAAAAATCGAAGTGAACATCCTCTTTTCCTGGAGAGACTANCCTGTATTCCACATGCTGGGATTTTTTTCAAGAAAAAAAAAAATTTGTGAGAATAGATGAATCCTTGTTCCACAAAAGTGTGGATGAGTCCGGGGCAAAGGTTACGGGAAGAATTTGTTTTGGTCAGTAGTTGGGGAAGATGACCAGGGCTTCCCTGGTGGCTCAGATGGTAAAGAATCTGCCAGCAATGCAGGAGACCGAGGTTCGATCCCTGGGTCGGGAAGATCCCCCAGAGAAGGGCATGGCTTACCCACTCCAATATTGTTGCCTGGAGAATCCCATGGACAGAGTAGCCTGGTGAGTCCATGGGATCCCAGTCAAACATGACTGAGTGATTTAACACTTTCACTTTGGGGAAGATGACACCCCTGCCCTCACTCTGCCCTGTGTCTGTAGCAGCTGTGCACACTGGGCTTTAATAAGAGAGAAATCTAGGTTCCTGTGTCGCCCTGGGCCCCCCCCCAACCCTCATTTTTTGGCAGAGGGAGCTGCTGGGAAATGTTTCAGCCAACCGTGCTGGTGGAAACTGATCCCATTCTGTCTGCTGCTGCTTCTCCCTACCTCCCTCTGGCCAACCTGCTGGTGGATCTTTATTCCACTCTGGGCTTGCAGGAGGGGAGTAAGACTTGGGATTCCTTATGGTGATCTCGGGAGCCAGACATTCTCAGATTAAACCGAGTTCACCATTTGGGCCAGACGTGAAGGCACGTGGCTGGTGCGGCTGCTCTTGGGCCCAGGCATAAGGGGGTCCCTACGTAGCCTCACCCAGAGGTCTCAAAGGCTCTTATGGGAGGGGGCAAGTGCATCTGCTCTCTCGGTAAATGTTTCTCCAGTTCCACTGTTAGCATCACACACAGCTCTCTGGAAGGATCTGTCAGGTTAATGACAGAAGCACCCACTTTGGTAGGTCCTGTGGAATAGACAGGCTTCATCACACTCAGCTGGAAGTTCGGAGTTCCATCCTATGACTGAGGGACTTCAGGCTGGCTTGGCCGCCAGGACGGCTTCTCAGGCACTGGGTCTCCCTCTCTACAAGGACGTCAGTCCCCTCACGGAGGGCCCACAAGCAGCAGAGCCCGGGGAATATCCCACGGTCCACCGCCCCCAGCCACACACGTGCTCTGCCAAGATTCCCAGCTGGCGGCGAGGACCGCGCATCTCCCCATCCTCCCTGCTCTCGTCACCCGTGTGGGAGTGATGCTGAGAGAGCAGCTGTGTCAATCCAGCCCCTCTTTCTCTTAGAAGCTTCTGGATCTTCTTGAACCCTAAAACTAAGGGGAGGTGTGAGAATATGGTATATTCTGAGGTGGTTCTGAAAGATTCCCAAAGGGAGGAAATCTGAGTTGAGAGGGGTAGGTGGTGAGCAGATTAGAATGCGTGCTAGGTAGATGTGGCTGCAAGGAATATGATGGCCTATCACACAAGTGGCAGGATAGTAGTCAGGGGATGGCGAGTGGTGGGGAAAGAAAATCAAAGATAATTTGGTTTAGTGGAAATACAAATGTTTTTAAATGACTGCATTGTGCAGGAGTGAGCATCGCCAAAGAAATGTAAAATACTTACGGAGGGAATTCCCTGGCAGTCCAGTAGTTAGCACTTGGTGCTTTTATTGCTATGGCCCAGGTTCGATCCCTGGTTAGGGAACTAAGATCCCCCAAACCGTGCAGCATGACCAGAGAAAAAGAAAACAAAAAAAGTGCTTATGGAGACCTGAAATAACACAAGACGAAGACACGACTAGGAAGGGTTATACTTCCCAGATACTAAGGAAAAATCGAAGTGAACATCCTCTTTTCCTGGAGAGACTACAGGATGGCCGGAGCTGTTACAGCCCTTATATTTAATTAGTGGCTGGGCAGAGACAGGAACATGGTTCAGACAGTAAGGAATCTGCCTACAATGCAGGAGACTGGAGTTCTGGTGGGACAGAGGAGCCTGGTGGGCTACAGTCCATGGGGTTGAAAAGACTTTGAGAGACAGGAAGGGGTGTGCAAAAGCACCCTGGATGTGCTTCTCAAATCTGCCTCTAGAGGTCTCTCCACTCTCCCATTTCTGAGTCCCCAGGATGGAATTGAGCAAGAAGCACCTTTCTCTACCCCTGCTGAAAGGTCCTGAATCTCCAGGCTCCCTTTTCTGGCTGAGGGCTGGACAGAATGGCTTACCTGCTGCGCCCAGGCTCGCCCTCTGAACAGGAGGAGCCGAGCAGCAGCAGGGTTTGGCCATGGGTCCAGCAGGGGCCCTTTTTAGAAGAAAGGGTACTGTCACAAAGCCCAGGAGCACAGAGACTTCAGGTCTGAGTCTTGAGGTGGTTTCAGAAGGAGCCATGTGTGTGCCCTAGCTCAGGAACTGGACCAGTGGCGTTGGTAGCAAGGACTCAGGCATTCAGACCTGGCAGCTGGTGGTGGTAGCCGTGTAGTGGAGGCGTTTGACTTTGTACGTGCGTGTGTGTCTGTGTGTCTTCTCTCGTTTACCATTTGCTTTTGGTCTTTCCCACCAAACAGCCGCCGTTCCGGAGTCCTGCCCCCTAAACATTGAGGAATAGGTATGAGTCCTACCAAATTATATACTTGAACAAACAACTCACTCTCTCTGGGGGTTCTTAACTTAGAAGGGCGATCTGGCTTACTCGTCATGCCGTCACACTTAGAGGGCCATCCTTAGAGGGTGCCAGACTGCGGTGCCTCCAGGGAATAGGGACCCTCACATTCTGTCTGGCTGTGAGAGATACCTAACGATTTTCTGTCCCACGGACTCCTCTGGCCCAGGGTCCACCTCTGCAGGGTAGTATCAGAGGTTTAGGATGGATGATTGCACCAGGAATTTATGCAAAATACTCGGTTTCTACCCACCTAATCCTAGTGTTTCTGCCATTAAAGGGTTTCGTGTCTTGGGCTGGCCTAACTGAAGGCTGACCCCAGACCCTCATGTGTGGCCTCGGTCACAGGAGAATATACTGAGCCTCAGGCCCCCAGTCCAGGGTCATGGGCTCTGTCCTCTGAATGAACCCCCTGCTGGGCCAGGTGTGGCTCTTGGCTCTGCCCAGGAGAAGGTCACAGTGCAATGGAGGAATTCAAGGATTCAGCGATTTTCACAGCATGAGGAGGGGGCCAGTGGGAGAGGAAGTCGGCACACGCTGGACCCTCTTCGGCTGGGGGGCCGTGTGGGACAGGCTGGGAGAGGCGGCTCAGAGGTTCTCAGGCCAGAGGGCTTCCTCCTCTCCCCTGGAAGGAGTTTCTCGCCGCACTGGAGGGAGTAATGAATGGATGGAGCCAGTCTGTGGGCTGGAGGACTGCTGGGGGGAGATGAACCTGAACAAGGCTGGGGGCGGGCCTGCACATTCTAGGAGTCAGGCATCCTGCTCAGCACTCTGCTGTGTCACCTCACATCTCTCCCACCAGCTCTGGGGGCTGAGTACTCATTCCCATCTGAATGATGGGAAAACTGGAACTCCAAGTACAGTGACCTGCCCAGGGTCACACAGTCAGTATGTTACAAGTTGGGGGTGTACCCAGTTTTCTGTCTTACAGATTTAGGCATGACTAGAGAGTGCACAGCACTTGCTTGGTGGCTCAGCGGTAAAGAATCCTTCTTGCCAAGCGGGAGACCTGGGTTCTCTGATCCCTGGGTCAGAAAGATCCCCTGGAGAAGGAAATGGCAACCCGCCCCAATATTCTTGTCTGAAAATTCCATGGACAGAGAAGCCTGGCGGGCTACAGTGTGTGGGGTCGCAACGACTCGGACATGATTTAGGGACTAAACAGCAGCAGAGGGGGAACAAGCCAGAGGTCGTGACTGGATACACAGCACAAAGGAGAGAGAAGCCCCAACCCAGGGGTGTGGGCGTTTCCAGCATGGGCAGCCGGTGCTTCTCATGTAGAAGCCATGGACTGGGGACAGGATGATGAGTTTAGGGGATGGTGCTCGTGGGACCCCACGGCTCTGGGACTAACATCTCCTGGGGTTGATGGCACCAGCTGATAGCAAACCTCAGCGAACTGTTTGGGTGCAGAAAGAGAGGAATGGCTACTGCACTGTCCTCCCCATGCCATTCAGTCCCTGGCACCCTCTGGGCAGCCAAGCACTTCCTGCTCCACCCTGGCCCCCACAGCAAACATCAACTCTGGGCCCAAATTAACACATTCTTCTCCCTCCCATCCACTTCCTCCTGCCTCAGGAAAATCTCAGCTAGACACAGTTTCTTCTCCTTGTCTGTGGTAACACTGAAGCAAACTTTGAGACCGAATAAAGATACAAACGTGGGTCCTAGGTCAAGGTCAAAACAGGGACCATCCCATGTGTCCCGCCATTGTGGGCCCCAGTGTCCGTGACTGTCCCTGGCCCAGTGGGCACCACTGCTCCTGATTCCTCACGTGCTGTGGTTGGCACACCGTGGGAGCTCCAAGTAATGGGCAGCCTGCCAGTTTTCATGCTGAACTCCCAGGCTGCCCTGCTGGGGACACCATCTGGACCGATCCAGAGGTCCAGCTCAAGTAACCATGCATTTCTCTTCTCAGGTGCCTGGCAGGCCGATGACAACGTGGTGAGTCGTCGGAACATGCAGCGCCGGCGCTTGTCCTCCGGAAGCCTGGAGGACTCCGAGGACAGGCCCTGCGTGTGGGGGCCTCTGGCCGTTTGAGAACCCCGGCCTGTGTGCCAGGGTCCCCCTCCTGTCCTCGCATCCATTCCTGGCCTCACTGCACCGCTGACCTGCTGGGCATCCTCAGCAAGACACGTGGAAACTCTCTAGACCCACGTGGAAGCTGGCTGCTTGAGGGCGCCTGCTCCTTCTCCCAGCCTTCTGCAGTCGTGATCCTTCCCCTCAGAAGGGACCAGAAGCCTCCTTGCTCCTTGAGGGCTAAAGCCACGGGATGAACTGCAGCTCCTGAGACCCTCTGCAGAGACTTTTTGAAAACATTTCCACCGAATCCTGACCTTCAGGTGGAGCTGAGGCCCATGGACCAGTTGTTTCTTGTGCATCTTTGTCTCCTTAGGCAGGTAGACCAAGAGGACTTGGAGTTTGCATGACTTCGTTACAAACACCTGGCATTTTCTGGTCTCTGGGACATCATGACCAATCTGAAACCTCCGGTTCGGGGTGGGGGTTGAGGGGTGACTCCTACAAAAAGGGAAGGCCATATTGCACTAGAAGTGGGGTTCCCCCTCAAAAAGCGTCAGGAGGTCCTTTCTCCAGGACAGTGAACAGTGGCAACCACTGGAAGGTTGGTTGGGAAAACAGTTCTTGCTTCTTTCTGGTGGCAGAGGCAGTGCCTCATATGTCTGTCTGCTTAGGAAGGAGGCTAAATCGTGCTTGAATCTNGCACTGGAGGGAGTAATGAATGGATGGAGCCAGTCTGTGGGCTGGAGGACTGCTGGGGGGAGATGAACCTGAACAAGGCTGGGGGCGGGCCTGCACATTCTAGGAGTCAGGCATCCTGCTCAGCACTCTGCTGTGTCACCTCACATCTCTCCCACCAGCTCTGGGGGCTGAGTACTCATTCCCATCTGAATGATGGGAAAACTGGAACTCCAAGTACAGTGACCTGCCCAGGGTCACACAGTCAGTATGTTACAAGTTGGGGGTGTACCCAGTTTTCTGTCTTACAGATTTAGGCATGACTAGAGAGTGCACAGCACTTGCTTGGTGGCTCAGCGGTAAAGAATCCTTCTTGCCAAGCGGGAGACCTGGGTTCTCTGATCCCTGGGTCAGAAAGATCCCCTGGAGAAGGAAATGGCAACCCGCCCCAATATTCTTGTCTGAAAATTCCATGGACAGAGAAGCCTGGCGGGCTACAGTGTGTGGGGTCGCAACGACTTGGACATGATTTAGGGACTAAACAGCAGCAGAGGGGGAACAAGCCAGAGGTCGTGACTGGATACACAGCACAAAGGAGAGAGAAGCCCCAACCCAGGGGTGTGGGCATTTCCAGCGTGGGCAGCCGGTGCTTCTCTTGTAGAAGCCATGGACTGGGGACAGGATGATGAGTTTAGGGGATGGTGCTCGTGGGACCCCACGGCTCTGGGGCTAACATCTCCTGGGGTTGATGGCACCAGCTGATAGCAAACCTCAGCGAACTGTTTGGGTGCAGAGAGGAATGGCTACTGCACTGTCCTCCCCATGCCATTCAGTCCCTGGCACCCTCTGGGCAGCCAAGCACTTCCTGCTCCNGTTTCCAGCATGGGCAGCCGGTGCTTCTCATGTAGAAGCCATGGACTGGGGACAGGATGATGAGTTTAGGGGATGGTGCTCGTGGGACCCCACGGCTCTGGGACTAACATCTCCTGGGGTTGATGGCACCAGCTGATAGCAAACCTCAGCGAACTGTTTGGGTGCAGAAAGAGAGGAATGGCTACTGCACTGTCCTCCCCATGCCATTCAGTCCCTGGCACCCTCTGGGCAGCCAAGCACTTCCTGCTCCACCCTGGCCCCCACAGCAAACATCAACTCTGGGCCCAAATTAACACATTCTTCTCCCTCCCATCCACTTCCTCCTGCCTCAGGAAAATCTCAGCTAGACACAGTTTCTTCTCCTTGTCTGTGGTAACACTGAAGCAAACTTTGAGACCGAATAAAGATACAAACGTGGGTCCTAGGTCAAGGTCAAAACAGGGACCATCCCATGTGTCCCGCCATTGTGGGCCCCAGTGTCCGTGACTGTCCCTGGCCCAGTGGGCACCACTGCTCCTGATTCCTCACGTGCTGTGGTTGGCACACCGTGGGAGCTCCAAGTAATGGGCAGCCTGCCAGTTTTCATGCTGAACTCCCAGGCTGCCCTGCTGGGGACACCATCTGGACCGATCCAGAGGTCCAGCTCAAGTAACCATGCATTTCTCTTCTCAGGTGCCTGGCAGGCCGATGACAACGTGGTGAGTCGTCGGAACATGCAGCGCCGGCGCTTGTCCTCCGGAAGCCTGGAGGACTCCGAGGACAGGCCCTGCGTGTGGGGGCCTCTGGCCGTTTGAGAACCCCGGCCTGTGTGCCAGGGTCCCCCTCCTGTCCTCGCATCCATTCCTGGCCTCACTGCACCGCTGACCTGCTGGGCATCCTCAGCAAGACACGTGGAAACTCTCTAGACCCACGTGGAAGCTGGCTGCTTGAGGGCGCCTGCTCCTTCTCCCAGCCTTCTGCAGTCGTGATCCTTCCCCTCAGAAGGGACCAGAAGCCTCCTTGCTCCTTGAGGGCTAAAGCCACGGGATGAACTGCAGCTCCTGAGACCCTCTGCAGAGACTTTTTGAAAACATTTCCACCGAATCCTGACCTTCAGGTGGAGCTGAGGCCCATGGACCAGTTGTTTCTTGTGCATCTTTGTCTCCTTAGGCAGGTAGACCAAGAGGACTTGGAGTTTGCATGACTTCGTTACAAACACCTGGCATTTTCTGGTCTCTGGGACATCATGACCAATCTGAAACCTCCGGTTCGGGGTGGGGGTTGAGGGGTGACTCCTACAAAAAGGGAAGGCCATATTGCACTAGAAGTGGGGTTCCCCCTCAAAAAGCGTCAGGAGGTCCTTTCTCCAGGACAGTGAACAGTGGCAACCACTGGAAGGTTGGTTGGGAAAACAGTTCTTGCTTCTTTCTGGTGGCAGAGGCAGTGCCTCATATGTCTGTCTGCTTAGGAAGGAGGCTAAATCGTGCTTGAATCTGAGGATCCCTTAGTTACATGGCTCCCTTCCGGAGGGTTATTTTTGATGAGGTGCATTCAAGAAGGCCTGGGACTCCATCCTAAGGTGACACCGCAAAAACAGTTTGACCCCTTCTATGTGCCAGGCACATGTTAGGAGCTGTTGTGTGGTATCACGTTTCATCACTACTGCCCTGTCAAGTGCCCTTCTTATCCCCACTGTAGCCATCTCCACCCCCTTTTCTTAAATAGCTGAAGAAACAGGTTGAGAGGGGGTGGACCGGTGATTCTCAGTTGGTGCCCAGGAGCCCCAAAGGAAGTTGTGAAAGGGCTGAGCTGGGGCCAGGGGTAATCCAGGGGGCTCCCCTCCCCACCTGTTGTCCTGCCTCCCCCCCAGGTCTGCTGAGCCTGATGGGGGAGGTACTACCTTCCATAGGCTCATTAGAGATTTAGAGGTATTGTTCAAACCATGTGTCCACCCCACCCCACTGCAGTCCGTGTAGGACATATAACTGACACCCTGAAACAGCAAGGCCAGACCATAAGCTGTTGGCTGTTCCTGTCTCAACACTGGTGTCAGTGGGTTCCTCTGGCTCTCAGATTGATGTGTTGTCTGCTGGCTTTTGGAAAAGGTCGTTGTTTAGTGGAGCCAAGACGGGGAAACAAAGCTGGATCCAACAGTTTGTGAGGCAGGATTGTGATTGACAGAGCCCTAAGATACATACGTCCACCATGATGACTTGAATTAATAGTTGGTATTGTGACCCTCGAAGAACTTTTCAGGTCCTTCCCAAGGCCTCAAAGTGAGCCCAGTGCCCAGGGGACCTTTTGCACCTTCTATATAGTTTCTTTGTGCTGCCAGGCGGGTGGTGACCCACACGCTGTCTGGTAGCTGTGGTTCACATCCTGCTCTGGGGGATGGGGAGGCCTGTAGTCCCAACAGACACTACACAAGCCAAGCCTGAGTCTATGCCTCTGTCTTGAGTTTCCCACGTCCACCTTCTCTGCAATCATGTAGCGGACTCTGCTGTTTCAGGCCCCACTTCATGTCCTTTCTCTCCTCGAAACATTCATATGGCCCCTATCTTATTTAAGATATGAGCAATAACCCCACTTACTGATTTCCCTGAAGTTTGAGCCCCAGAAACATTAGGGAATGGGAACTCCCTGAGCCTGGGGTGGTGGCATTCAGACCCACCTGCTCTCCCGGCAGGTAGCATTCACAGTGTGCTGTTACTTGAGATGGAGGAGAGGCAGGTAAACAGTAGCCACAGCGGCCAGGAACCCTAAGAGGAAGCCATTGTCTTCACCCCTTCTTGAGAGTCTGCCTTCTCCCAGGAAGAAGCTCAGATTCCTCAAGGCCTTGGCTCCATAACCAAGACTGACCTGGGTGAGAAATGGCTCTTCATGCCTGTTTCTCAGACAGTCCCCGCTCTCTCCCCAAGCCCCCCACCTCTCTGCTCTCCTTTAGCTCTTTGGCAAGTAGAACTTTCCCTGGTGCTCCAGTGGTTAAGACTGCACTTCCATTGCAGGGGGTGCGGGTTTGATCCTTGGTCTGGGAACTAAGACCCTGCATGCATCATGGTCCCACCAAAGGTGGGGCGGTGGTGAAGATTCCTAGAAATAGCCCATCCAGAGAGGCTGGTCTTCAGCCTGGTCAGGGAACAGGGCAGATGCCCCAGCCATCATCTGGAGACCATCATGTAAGCGGGTGACCCAGAGAACCTGTGACAGGGCCTGGCTTCTCCCACGAAGCCACAGATTCCCCTGAGTTTGTGGTTCCTTCCTGCCATGCTTGGGTCTGAACTCACCTGTGAGCTCACTTCTGAGTGGTGCCATGACCCTGGCCGCCTCACAGAGCCCTTTTTCCTTCCCCTCCCCAGTCCCATCCCCCCAGAGGTCATGCCCATGCTGGGGCATTGCCTGGGCACAGATCCACACACTGTAAGCCATCTCATCTGGGAAGAGTTCGTGTCCTGTCCACCTGATCTCGGCATGCTGGTTTCTCACTTTGCTTTAGGATCTGCACACCTAGTATGTGGGAGTCTGCGTGTCCTTTTGTGCCATCTGTGTACCCCTCACTCCCCGGAGTACACTTGTGAGCACACTACAGGTGGGGCTGTCAAGGATGCAACATTTATGGATTGCTGCATGATTCTTAAAGATGAATAAAACTGTTGACAAGGGAAGGAGAGCCGTTAACTGTGCAGCTGGCTTATTTGTGAAAGTTTCTGTCTTTCTCCAGCACTCTTATTATTTTTCCTGAAGACAAGCTGGATATGAAGGAATGAACTAGGACAAGGGAGAGGGAAAGACATGTTTCTGGATGGGAGTTGACTGCTGGCCTGGTCATAGCTCCTGTGCAAAGGCGTGATAACGAGCCCTCCCCCTAAACACCCCCCACCCTCCGCCCGCCCTTAAACCGGAGAACTTCCAACTGCAGCTGCTCAATAATTGAAGAGCAGGAAAGCTGGTGACTGGAGGGAGGCTAGGAGAAGGGAGGAGAACGGACTACTGTCCGCTGTTGGTTCTCATCACAAAGGCTGGTGAAATTAACGGAGCAAATGATCCTGGTAGGAGAATTTGGCAAAGGCATGGCTTTTCTGGGTACCACTCACTGGCGCAGCTTCCTCGGCTATCTGGAAGGGAGGGAGAGGCACTTCCGAAGAAGCTTCTGGGATGTCCACTTCTGGGAACCTTGCTGAGGATCGGGCTGGGAGGGAGCGCTTACCAGGAAGCACGATTACCCTACCCTCCATGGGGGTGTCTGCGGACCTAAGCGGCAGGTGGCATCGAGAGTCAGACCTGCCAGCGGGCACCACTCGACAATCAGGGTCGGGAGACCGGGATAGGCCGCAGAAACGTGCGGCAGTGCCACTCACAACCCAGAAAGGAAAGGAAAACTCCAAGCACGCGGTCCCCGAGTCTAAGCCGCTCCCAGCCTTGGCCTTAGCGCCCCAGGCTGCGTCCCAGGAGCCGTCTACACCTCGGATAAGCCCAGACGGGAAGCTGGCGGGGGCGGGGCGGTAGAGCGGGAGTGAGGTTCCCGCACGGACGGCCTACCCGGGGCCCCCCTGGGGCCTCGGCTGCAGCGCCGAGCCGCGCGCCTCTCCCAACCCTGCGCGGGGCCCTTGCGCGGGAATGTTTGGAGCCGGGACCGGGTGGCGGGTAGGGGGCTGCGTGGCGCGGGAGAAGAAGGCAGGAGGAGGGAGTTCGAAGAGAGTTACCGCCAGAGAGAGTGTTAAGAACGCGCGGTCCCCTTGGAGACACACTGACCAATGGCAGAAGCTGAAGCTGTTTATAGGGGCGGAGCGTCGCCATGGCAGCAGGAGAAGCCTTCGGAGCTGCTACTTAATGCCGGTCCCCCGGCCTCTGGTGTTCAGAGAGGCGCCGTCGGGCGTGAGGGCGACAAGGACTGCTGGCTGGGCCATCGAGCTGGGGGTGGGGTGTCAGAGAGCCGCAGGGGGTGGGAGGAACTTCTTCCAGAACATTCCTTTGGCCTGTGCTGCGCTCTGAGCCAGGTAAGGGACGAGCCAGGTAAGGGACGGGGTGGTCTGCCGGCCGCGGAAAGGGAGGGCGTCGGTAGCAGCCCGCTCTCCCATCCTTCCCCGACGGAAGTGGCGGGTCCGAGGGACGACATCAGAGAAGTTTGGGGGACACTCACTTCCCGCGCCCCTATAACTCTCTATCCTGTTTCCTTCCTTCCTTCCCCTTGCTCCCTCATCCTAATAGCCCTTCAAAGATACTGCCCTCCTGGGCTCCCTCGCCCCATTTCCATTTGTTATGAAGGGAGAGGAGGGGGGGTTGATTTCCCACTCTTGGGGAGAAGAGAATGGCCTCAGATGTCCCTTACACTCTTCCCTCATTTGGCTAATTATGTCTCCTCTAAAACATCAAAGAGGAAGAGCCAGGCGGACCCTGCGGAGGCTGGACCACCGGGCACAGCTTCTGTTTCCCAGACCAAGGCAGTAAAAGACCCTCCCCAGCTGCGGGGACGATTTTAGAGGAGCCCCCTCCCCCTCCTTGCGCACACACTCTCGTCGAGGGTGGGGGAAGAGGACTCAGTTCCCGCTATGGTCCCCGCAGGCACCTCATTCAATTCAGAGGAAGCGACCCCCGGGTCGCGGGATGGAAGCGCTCTTCAGGGAGACTGTGTAACTCGAGCCGCGGGCGTCAGCAGGCCAGAGAGCTCGGCCGGCCACCCTCGGCTCGGCTCGTGGATGTTGACCGCCCCCTCGGAGAGTCCCCGCAGATATGGCGGAGAGCTGGCTACGCCTCTCGGGGGTAGGGGCGGCGGAGGAGCCCGGGCCGGAGGGCGGCCTGGAGGAGCCCGACGCTCTGGATGACAGCCTGACCAGCCTGCAGTGGCTGCAGGAATTCTCTATTCTCAACGCCAAGGCTCCTGCCCTGCCCTCAGGGGGCACCGACCCCCACGGCTACCACCAGGTGCCAGGCTCGGCCGCGCCGGGGTCTCCCCTGGCGGCCGACCCTGCCTGCCTGGGGCAGCCGCACACGCCCGGCAAGCCCACGTCGTCGTGCACATCGCGGAGCGCGCCCCCGGGGCTGCAGGCCCCGCCTCCCGACGACGTGGACTACGCCACCAACCCGCACGTGAAGCCGCCCTACTCTTACGCCACGCTCATCTGCATGGCCATGCAGGCCAGCAAGGCCACCAAGATCACCCTGTCGGCCATCTACAAGTGGATCACGGACAACTTCTGCTACTTCCGCCACGCTGATCCCACTTGGCAGGTAGGGAGGCCCTCCAGCCCGGCCCACGCTCTTGTGGGCTGGACTCGCATCACGGATCTAGATCCGCAGGCGCCGCCCGAGGGAGGAAGGCCGTCGAGGAAGGACCTCTAGGGAGACCAGTGCTTGGAACTGCCCCCACTCTGACTTCAGAGAGGAAGGAGGGCGGATGTTCACAGGGCTTTAGAGGTGTTGAATTTGAGGTTCAAGTGGAAAGAACTTGTCACCCATCCAGGAGGCCCAGTACAAACACCAGGGCTAAACTATGTGTGGACGCTGGCCCCCTAGAGGGAGGTTGATGGACTGAGGGACACATTTTTGTCCCAAGTCCTAGAATTCCTAGACACGACCCTGCTCCAGGCCAGTTTGTCAGGGCCGGACTGGAATGGGAAACGGGCTCTACATCCTGCCTGGTTTCAGTTGGCTGGAGGAGCACGGGGAGGCGAGAGGGGCTGTGCTCTGGGGTGTGAAGGCCAGCTGGGCCTCGTGGAAGGGCTGTGGGGCCTTCCTAAAGCTGTTGTCCCAGCCCCCACCCCAAACCCTCCCCGGTTTCCTGCCACCACTCCCCTCCCCACCCTTTTCATCAACCTCCCTGGGGGGACAATTACCTGAGCCAGGTGCTTTCCACAGGGGCTGTGCCTCCCACACTGGCTTCATGTTCCAAGTCTCCAGAACCTGGCACAGAGCAGCCAAGGGGCCCAGGCCGCTGTGTAAACATCCCAGTCTTGCCAGGGGGCACTACCCACCTGCTGGCCCCACCATCCAAGCCCCAGACCCCTGCTCCCCAAGGTGGTTGGGACTGTGCACCCAGGCATGAACTAAGCAGGGTAGTGATGGGAGACTGGGCACACCTTGCCCTGTCTCTTATACACATCTTTCCCAAGGCCTCAAAGTGAGCCCAGTGCCCAGGGGACCTTTTGCACCTTCTATATAGTTTCTTTGTGCTGCCAGGCGGGTGGTGACCCACATGCTGTCTGGTAGCTGTGGTTCACATCCTGCTCTGGGAGATGGGGAGGCCTGTAGTCCCAACAGACACTACACAAGCCAAGCCTGAGTCTATGCCTCTGTCTTGAGTTTCCCACGTCCACCTTCTCTGCAATCATGTAGCGGACTCTGCTGTTTCAGGCCCCACTTCATGTCCTTTCTCTCCTCGAAACATTCATATGGCCCCTATCTTATTTAAGATATGAGCAATAACCCCACTTACTGATTTCCCTGAAGTTTGAGCCCCAGAAACATTAGGGAATGGGAACTCCCTGAGCCTGGGGTGGTGGCATTCAGACCCACCTGCTCTCCCGGCAGGTAGCATTCACAGTGTGCTGTTACTTGAGATGGAGGAGAGGCAGGTAAACAGTAGCCACAGCGGCCAGGAACCCTAAGAGGAAGCCATTGTCTTCACCCCTTCTTGAGAGTCTGCCTTCTCCCAGGAAGAAGCTCAGATTCCTCAAGGCCTTGGCTCCATAACCAAGACTGACCTGGGTGAGAAATGGCTCTTCATGCCTGTTTCTCAGACAGTCCCCGCTCTCTCCCCAAGCCCCCCACCTCTCTGCTCTCCTTTAGCTCTTTGGCAAGTAGAACTTTCCCTGGTGCTCCAGTGGTTAAGACTGCACTTCCATTGCAGGGGGTGCGGGTTTGATCCTTGGTCTGGGAACTAAGACCCTGCATGCATCATGGTCCCACCAAAGGTGGGGCGGTGGTGAAGATTCCTAGAAATAGCCCATCCAGAGAGGCTGGTCTTCAGCCTGGTCAGGGAACAGGGCAGATGCCCCAGCCATCATCTGGAGACCATCATGTAAGCGGGTGACCCAGAGAACCTGTGACAGGGCCTGGCTTCTCCCACGAAGCCACAGATTCCCCTGAGTTTGTGGTTCCTTCCTGCCATGCTTGGGTCTGAACTCACCTGTGAGCTCACTTCTGAGTGGTGCCATGACCCTGGCCGCCTCACAGAGCCCTTTTTCCTTCCCCTCCCCAGTCCCATCCCCCCAGAGGTCATGCCCATGCTGGGGCATTGCCTGGGCACAGATCCACACACTGTAAGCCATCTCATCTGGGAAGAGTTCGTGTCCTGTCCACCTGATCTCGGCATGCTGGTTTCTCACTTTGCTTTAGGATCTGCACACCTAGTATGTGGGAGTCTGCGTGTCCTTTTGTGCCATCTGTGTACCCCTCACTCCCCGGAGTACACTTGTGAGCACACTACAGGTGGGGCTGTCAAGGATGCAACATTTATGGATTGCTGCATGATTCTTAAAGATGAATAAAACTGTTGACAAGGGAAGGAGAGCCGTTAACTGTGCAGCTGGCTTATTTGTGAAAGTTTCTGTCTTTCTCCAGCACTCTTATTATTTTTCCTGAAGACAAGCTGGATATGAAGGAATGAACTAGGACAAGGGAGAGGGAAAGACATGTTTCTGGATGGGAGTTGACTGCTGGCCTGGTCATAGCTCCTGTGCAAAGGCGTGATAACGAGCCCTCCCCCTAAACACCCCCCACCCTCCGCCCGCCCTTAAACCGGAGAACTTCCAACTGCAGCTGCTCAATAATTGAAGAGCAGGAAAGCTGGTGACTGGAGGGAGGCTAGGAGAAGGGAGGAGAACGGACTACTGTCCGCTGTTGGTTCTCATCACAAAGGCTGGTGAAATTAACGGAGCAAATGATCCTGGTAGGAGAATTTGGCAAAGGCATGGCTTTTCTGGGTACCACTCACTGGCGCAGCTTCCTCGGCTATCTGGAAGGGAGGGAGAGGCACTTCCGAAGAAGCTTCTGGGATGTCCACTTCTGGGAACCTTGCTGAGGATCGGGCTGGGAGGGAGCGCTTACCAGGAAGCACGATTACCCTACCCTCCATGGGGGTGTCTGCGGACCTAAGCGGCAGGTGGCATCGAGAGTCAGACCTGCCAGCGGGCACCACTCGACAATCAGGGTCGGGAGACCGGGATAGGCCGCAGAAACGTGCGGCAGTGCCACTCACAACCCAGAAAGGAAAGGAAAACTCCAAGCACGCGGTCCCCGAGTCTAAGCCGCTCCCAGCCTTGGCCTTAGCGCCCCAGGCTGCGTCCCAGGAGCCGTCTACACCTCGGATAAGCCCAGACGGGAAGCTGGCGGGGGCGGGGCGGTAGAGCGGGAGTGAGGTTCCCGCAAGGACGGCCTACCCGGGGCCCCCCTGGGGCCTCGGCTGCAGCGCCGAGCCGCGCGCCTCTCCCAACCCTGCGCGGGGCCCTTGCGCGGGAATGTTTGGAGCCGGGACCGGGTGGCGGGTAGGGGGCTGCGTGGCGCGGGAGAAGAAGGCAGGAGGAGGGAGTTCGAAGAGAGTTACCGCCAGAGAGAGTGTTAAGAACGCGCGGTCCCCTTGGAGACACACTGACCAATGGCAGAAGCTGAAGCTGTTTATAGGGGCGGAGCGTCGCCATGGCAGCAGGAGAAGCCTTCGGAGCTGCTACTTAATGCCGGTCCCCCGGCCTCTGGTGTTCAGAGAGGCGCCGTCGGGCGTGAGGGCGACAAGGACTGCTGGCTGGGCCATCGAGCTGGGGGTGGGGTGTCAGAGAGCCGCAGGGGGTGGGAGGAACTTCTTCCAGAACATTCCTTTGGCCTGTGCTGCGCTCTGAGCCAGGTAAGGGACGAGCCAGGTAAGGGACGGGGTGGTCTGCCGGCCGCGGAAAGGGAGGGCGTCGGTAGCAGCCCGCTCTCCCATCCTTCCCCGACGGAAGTGGCGGGTCCGAGGGACGACATCAGAGAAGTTTGGGGGACACTCACTTCCCGCGCCCCTATAACTCTCTATCCTGTTTCCTTCCTTCCTTCCCCTTGCTCCCTCATCCTAATAGCCCTTCAAAGATACTGCCCTCCTGGGCTCCCTCGCCCCATTTCCATTTGTTATGAAGGGAGAGGAGGGGGGGTTGATTTCCCACTCTTGGGGAGAAGAGAATGGCCTCAGATGTCCCTTACACTCTTCCCTCATTTGGCTAATTATGTCTCCTCTAAAACATCAAAGAGGAAGAGCCAGGCGGACCCTGCGGAGGCTGGACCACCGGGCACAGCTTCTGTTTCCCAGACCAAGGCAGTAAAAGACCCTCCCCAGCTGCGGGGACGATTTTAGAGGAGCCCCCTCCCCCTCCTTGCGCACACACTCTCGTCGAGGGTGGGGGAAGAGGACTCAGTTCCCGCTATGGTCCCCGCAGGCACCTCATTCAATTCAGAGGAAGCGACCCCCGGGTCGCGGGATGGAAGCGCTCTTCAGGGAGACTGTGTAACTCGAGCCGCGGGCGTCAGCAGGCCAGAGAGCTCGGCCGGCCACCCTCGGCTCGGCTCGTGGATGTTGACCGCCCCCTCGGAGAGTCCCCGCAGATATGGCGGAGAGCTGGCTACGCCTCTCGGGGGTAGGGGCGGCGGAGGAGCCCGGGCCGGAGGGCGGCCTGGAGGAGCCCGACGCTCTGGATGACAGCCTGACCAGCCTGCAGTGGCTGCAGGAATTCTCTATTCTCAACGCCAAGGCTCCTGCCCTGCCCTCAGGGGGCACCGACCCCCACGGCTACCACCAGGTGCCAGGCTCGGCCGCGCCGGGGTCTCCCCTGGCGGCCGACCCTGCCTGCCTGGGGCAGCCGCACACGCCCGGCAAGCCCACGTCGTCGTGCACATCGCGGAGCGCGCCCCCGGGGCTGCAGGCCCCGCCTCCCGACGACGTGGACTACGCCACCAACCCGCACGTGAAGCCGCCCTACTCTTACGCCACGCTCATCTGCATGGCCATGCAGGCCAGCAAGGCCACCAAGATCACCCTGTCGGCCATCTACAAGTGGATCACGGACAACTTCTGCTACTTCCGCCACGCTGATCCCACTTGGCAGGTAGGGAGGCCCTCCAGCCCGGCCCACGCTCTTGTGGGCTGGACTCGCATCACGGATCTAGATCCGCAGGCGCCGCCCGAGGGAGGAAGGCCGTCGAGGAAGGACCTCTAGGGAGACCAGTGCTTGGAACTGCCCCCACTCTGACTTCAGAGAGGAAGGAGGGCGGATGTTCACAGGGCTTTAGAGGTGTTGAATTTGAGGTTCAAGTGGAAAGAACTTGTCACCCATCCAGGAGGCCCAGTACAAACACCAGGGCTAAACTATGTGTGGACGCTGGCCCCCTAGAGGGAGGTTGATGGACTGAGGGACACATTTTTGTCCCAAGTCCTAGAATTCCTAGACACGACCCTGCTCCAGGCCAGTTTGTCAGGGCCGGACTGGAATGGGAAACGGGCTCTACATCCTGCCTGGTTTCAGTTGGCTGGAGGAGCACGGGGAGGCGAGAGGGGCTGTGCTCTGGGGTGTGAAGGCCAGCTGGGCCTCGTGGAAGGGCTGTGGGGCCTTCCTAAAGCTGTTGTCCCAGCCCCCACCCCAAACCCTCCCCGGTTTCCTGCCACCACTCCCCTCCCCACCCTTTTCATCAACCTCCCTGGGGGGACAATTACCTGAGCCAGGTGCTTTCCACAGGGGCTGTGCCTCCCACACTGGCTTCATGTTCCAAGTCTCCAGAACCTGGCACAGAGCAGCCAAGGGGCCCAGGCCGCTGTGTAAACATCCCAGTCTTGCCAGGGGGCACTACCCACCTGCTGGCCCCACCATCCAAGCCCCAGACCCCTGCTCCCCAAGGTGGTTGGGACTGTGCACCCAGGCATGAACTAAGCAGGGTAGTGATGGGAGACTGGGCACACCTTGCCCTGAGCATATTTGACCATCAGCATCTTCGATCATCTGCCTCTTGGAGACAGAGACCCAGGATGGGCAGATCTCTCCCTGTGTCACAGGCCACAGGATCACAGTTCCAAGCTGTTCCACCTTTGCTTGGGTTCTCACCCGGGGGCAGTACCATTTGTAACCTTAGTGAGAAAGCAGAGACCCCCCCGCCACCCTACCCCAAGCCTGAGAGGCCCCAGGAATGAGTGCTATGCCCTTGGTCCTCTTGGCCGGGTAATAATCAACCGAAGCCTCAGAGCCTGGAATGGGAAGAGGGGGGGTATTGGGGGTGGCGGGGGAGTGAGGGCCCAGGCCAGCGGCCGGCTCTACAAACAAGGAAAATCATCAGATTCCACCCCCCCACACACACACACACACACACACACTCACACCCACTCACTCACTTCACAAACAGAGAAGGCCAGCCAGGCCCAGGCAGAGAGAGATGGCCGTCCAGGCCCTGGGGGAGCCGAGGCCTTTGGCCAGAGGCCGCAAGCGGCAGGGGAGGGGAGGGAGGGCAGGACAGGGTGGCACTGAGAGCCATCCTGCGTCTCAGGGCTCGGATGACTGAGCAGGCAGATATCCTGGCAACATGGAACAAAAGCCCCCAACAGCACTCCCGGCTCCCAGTGCCCCGTGGCTGGTGTCCCAAAGCCTCCTGGTCTGAGCAGCGCCTCTGCCGCCCTCCATCCCTCCCAGCGGCCCCCATTGGAGAGAAGCTGGTGGGGGGGACTGGCACTGAGTGGCCCCCATCTCCGACCCTGCCCACTCACTCACCTTCCTCTTCTCTCTCCCTGTGTCCAGAATTCCATCCGCCACAACTTGTCCCTGAACAAGTGCTTCATCAAGGTGCCTCGGGAGAAGGATGAGCCTGGCAAGGGGGGCTTCTGGCGCATTGACCCCCAGTACGCGGAGCGGCTGCTGAGCGGGGCTTTCAAGAAGCGGCGGCTGCCCCCAGTACACATCCACCCAGCCTTCGCCCGCCAGGCCGCGCAAGAGCCCAGTGCTGCCCCGTGGGCCGGGCCGCTGACCGTGAACACTGAGGCCCAACAGCTGCTGCGGGAGTTCGAGGAGGCAACTGGGGAGGCGGGCTGGGGCACAGGCGAGGGCAGGCTTGGGCATAAGCGCAAACAGCCGCTGCCCAAGCGGGTGGCCAAGGTCCCTCGGCCCCCCAGCACCCTGCTGCTCACCCAGGAGGAGCAAGGCGAGCTGGAACCCCTCAAGGGCAACTTTGACTGGGAGGCCATCTTCGACGCTGGCACTCTGGGCGGGGAGCTGGGCTCGCTGGAGACCCTGGAGCTGAGCCCGCCACTGAGCCCCGCCTCGCACGGGGACGTGGACCTCACCGTCCACGGCCGCCACATCGACTGCCCAGCCACCTGGGGGGCTTCAGTGGAGCAGGCTGCCCATAGCCTGGACTTTGACGAGACCTTCCTGGCCACGTCCTTCCTGCAGCACCCTTGGGACGAGAGTGGCAGTAGCTGCCTCCCCCCGGAACCCCTCTTTGAGGCCGGAGATGCCACCCTGGCCACTGACTTGCACGACTGGGCGAGCGTGGGTGCCTTCTTGTAAGAAACCAGGCCCTGCCCCACCCCCTCCGGACAGCGCCCACATCTGGGCCCAGACTGCCCCCCATTGCAGGCCTATGGAAACCCTACTGCCCAGGCAGGGGCTGGGCCAGGTCTCCCAAGGCTGAGCCCACAAGGACACAGGGCCCCCAGCCCAGGCTGTCCTCAGATTCCAGCCCAGGAGGCTGAGAACTGAGACCTAGGACCAGAATTGCTGCCTGCCCTCCCAACCCCACATACACACAGTGTTTCATTGATCCACTTCTTCCCAGCCCCAGGGACACACTTGGGCCCCTTCACTTTGAGAGCTGCAGCTTGGAGGGTCCCTGCCCAAGCTGGAAGCCACAGTACAGGGTCTGCCCCAGAGCATCTTAGCCTCAAGACTTCTCCCTCTCCAGCTCTCCTCCCCAGGTCTCTTATCCAGAGAAAGTTCCCAGGTACAACAAATGCTAATTAGGTGACTGCAAATTAACCCCCTAGAGGCCTCTCCTGGCCGAGCTTCCCTGGGGCCCGGCCGGCAGTATGTGGGGCGGAGCTGGGGAAGGGGGCCAGAGAGAGGAGACTGAACCGAGATCCGGGTGGTGCCGGGTGGAGCCAGGAGATTTTCTAAGGCCTCTGGGGTCTTCTGGCCCCATCTCTAGAGGTATAAATCCCTAATCTTTGAGCCCAACTTGAGGCCAAGAGCAGCGGGGAGTTGGGTTTCTGTGGGGTTGGGGACAGGAGCAGCCAAGCTGCAGAGGGAAGGGGGGACAAAAAGACTAATGTAGTGAGTGTAGCTATAGCTGAGGCTTAACCGGGAGGGACGCGGTGCTTGCTAGAACCGCTGGGACCAGGAAACGGGGATGGCCCCGCGCCCCCACCTATGCTTGTGCAGGGGAGTGCCTTGCCCCACCCTGAGCCCCTTAGGCTGTGTCCCACATCCACCCTCCTGCCCCGTGAGGCAACTTAACTTTTTCATGAAAAGTTATTTACAGTAAAACATTTTTAAAAATAAAGCTTTTAAAAATTTTAAAACGGAGCTGCTTGCAAATTTGTTTTGGGGAAAGTGGGGGCCAGTTTTTTGGGGGGCTTCACTGCCAAGGGGGAATGACTGGGAGGAAGACAGGGTGGGGGGCACCAAAGGCCTGCAGAGTGCCAGCTGATGCCCTCCCTGTGACCTCTGTGTCCCCAGAGACAAGGACTGAGGCAGCCCTGGGGGCCGGGGGGAGGAGGGTCCCCTGCAGCCAGGCCTTGGTGCCTCTATCTGTGCAGTGCAGAGACAGCACCTATCGTACCCAGCGGGCAGGCAAGAAAAAAGGCACAGCCTCCTCCCTGGCCCTGGGGACTCACAAAGGCCCGGCTTGCCCAGGGCTTGGTTCACGCCCCCCAGCTCCCCCACCACGAGGGCCTGCCCGGGCTCGCCTGCAGTCCTCGCCTGGGCCTGTCTCCAGCTCCTCCCTTCCTTGGTCCCTTTCTGGAGGGACGGTGTGAGGTCAGAGAGCCCCAGTGCTAGGACCCCTATTTCCCACCCTGAGGTGCAATCACCCCACCTGGTACCTTCCCGCCAATGCAGACTGGGGGTGAGGAAGGCCTCCAGGGAAGACGACAGGGTGCCTAGACCCGACTCTCCCACCGTCAGGTTCCAGCCTGTGGGGAACCAACCTTTCAGAGTTCTGATGGGGAAACTGAGTCACAGGAAATGGGTGACACTCAGCAGACACCTTTCAACCCCCTCGCCCCAGCTTTGCCTGGAACCCATCACTCCCCACCCCCGGCCCCTGCCTAGCCCTGCCAGCACAGCCCCTCTCCCCAGCACGCGTGCGCGCGCGCGCATACACACACACATACACACACACAGACACACACACACAGGCAGGCAGGCACAGAGGCACTGTCCCACACAATCCTGCCCAGCCTCAGGGACCCCTTTTCCCGAAGCCCCTTTCTTTCCCTGCACTCAAGGCTGGCTCCTGGCCAACCTGGCATTCCCCGGTTAACTTGCTGCTTTCACTTGCTAATTATTCCAAATATTTCAGAAGGCCATGCACACTGCGAGGCCAGCAGGCTGGGCCCTTACTGAGCTCGGGAGCCAGCCCACTCTCTTCCCACAGCTCGCTGAGGAGGCTGCCCCGTCTTCCTTCTTGAGACACACCGCCCCCAGCAGTGGCTCCTTCCCTCTCCCCGCCACCCACCAGCCTTCCTCCCCACGTTCCCCAGCACTAAGGGAACACGGGGGCTCCAGGCTCTCCACTGGTCCCCATGATCAGCCTCCAGCCCCTGCCAAAGGGGGTACACCCTGGATTGACAGAAGGGGCCTGTCACTGTCCTTCCTTCTCACCCTCTGCCTGGGCCCATCCTGAGGGAAGTGGGGCAAGGTCAGGGTGCAGGTGAGGAAAGGCTGAAGGAACCTCTGGCTTCCAGGAAGAACCACCAGGAGTTGAAAATCCCCGTGCCTGGGACTAATGTCTCTGGCGAGGGTGGGGGGCGGGGGGTGCAGTGGGGAGCAGCAGGCATCAGTACTTCTAAGGGTCCAAAGACACTTTCTAGGAGCAGCCAAAGCTGAAAATGGGGCTGTGAAGTCGGGGCAAACACAGGGCTTCGTCGCACTGATGGGGGAGGAAAGCGTGAAGGGTGGGAAGCGTGAGTATCAGATCTGGTCCCTCCTCATCATTCCTGCCCTGACCCTTAGCTGGGTGGCTTTTTAAAAAGATGTTCAGGGACTTCCCTGGTGGTCCAGTGGCTACGACTCTG
>SJYW01008231.1:714279-730880 GCA_006410735.1 Raphicerus campestris
CACATACACACACACAGACACACACACACAGGCAGGCAGGCACAGAGGCACTGTCCCACACAATCCTGCCCAGCCTCAGGGACCCCTTTTCCCGAAGCCCCTTTCTTTCCCTGCACTCAAGGCTGGCTCCTGGCCAACCTGGCATTCCCCGGTTAACTTGCTGCTTTCACTTGCTAATTATTCCAAATATTTCAGAAGGCCATGCACACTGCGAGGCCAGCAGGCTGGGCCCTTACTGAGCTCCAGAGCCAGCCCACTCTCTTCCCACAGCTCGCTGAGGAGGCTGCCCCGTCTTCCTTCTTGAGACACACCGCCCCCAGCAGTGGCTCCTTCCCTCTCCCCGCCACCCACCAGCCTTCCTCCCCACGTTCCCCAGCACTAAGGGAACACGGGGGCTCCAGGCTCTCCACTGGTCCCCATGATCAGCCTCCAGCCCCTGCCAAAGGGGGTACACCCTGGATTGACAGAAGGGGCCTGTCACTGTCCTTCCTTCTCACCCTCTGCCTGGGCCCATCCTGAGGGAAGTGGGGCAAGGTCAGGGTGCAGGTGAGGAAAGGCTGAAGGAACCTCTGGCTTCCAGGAAGAACCACCAGGAGTTGAAAATCCCCGTGCCTGGGACTAATGTCTCTGGCGAGGGTGGGGGGCGGGGGGTGCAGTGGGGAGCAGCAGGCATCAGTACTTCTAAGGGTCCAAAGACACTTTCTAGGAGCAGCCAAAGCTGAAAATGGGGCTGTGAAGTCGGGGCAAACACAGGGCTTCGTCGCACTGATGGGGGAGGAAAGCGTGAAGGGTGGGAAGCGTGAGTATCAGATCTGGTCCCTCCTCATCATTCCTGCCCTGACCCTTAGCTGGGTGGCTTTTTAAAAAGATGTTCAGGGACTTCCCTGGTGGTCCAGTGGCTACGACTCTGCTCCCAAAGCAGGGGGCCTAGGTTCGCTCCCTGCTCAGGCAACTAGACCCTACATGCCACAGACAGGCCAGGTGCAGTCAAATAAATAAAAATATTTTTTAAATAAAAAAAAATAAAAATGACTTTCGTTTACTTCAGATTTATTTGTAGGTTCAGTGTAATCCCAATCAAAATATATTTTGCACCATGACTTAAGTTGCAGACAGGCTGCTCCATTAGTACTAAATACTTTACTGTGTATTTCCTTAGAACAAGCACATGCTTTCATGATAACCCTAGTACCATCGTCACAATCAGGAAATTGACATTGACTTGGTAATCACATCTTGCTGGCCTGGTAATGCTCCTCTCCATCCCAGCATCTAAATCCAGGACCCCACATCGCACTGAGTTGTCCTTTCTCTTTTGAGCTGTGTGGCTTTGAGCCCATGACCCAAGCTCCCTGAGCAGGTTTCTCATTTCCTTTGATGTCTACTTCTTTTTTGGTGGTGCTGAGTCTTTGTTGTTGCGTGGGCTTTCTCTGGTTGTGGCAAGCAGGGGCTACTCTAGCTGTGGCACACGGGCTTCTCCGTACGGTACCTTCTCTTGCGGATTACAGGCTCTAGGCATGCGGGCTTCAGTAGTTGCAGCTCCTGGGCTCTAGAGCACAGGCTCAATTGTCATGGCACATGGATTTAACTGCTCTTTGGCAGGTGGATTCCTCCTGAATTAAGGCATCGAACTCGTCTCCTGCATTGGCAGGCAGAGTCTATACCACTGAGTCTCCAGAGAAGCCCGGATCTCCACTTTTGAGGTAAGAAGACCCTGAGCCACTTCATTCTCAGGTGTTAGGAACAGTCCCTTCTCAAAGCAAGAGGCCACCCTTCTGTCTCCTAACTTGCCACCTTTTCCCCATCCTCCCTTCCCCATGGATCCCCCAGCCAGGAAAGTGATGAGGTGGGAAACGGCAGGAGCTCAGGCTTTGGGGGCCCTCCTCCTCTGTCCACAGCACATCCCATTCCACAGGACCAGCCACTCCTGGCTCCCATGACTCTCGGGATGTCTGATGGGGTCCCATGCTGCCCTGGAGCAAATGGGTCAGGCCTCCGGCAGAGCTGGGCCCAGGGCAGGACACACTCTCCTGCCATCACGCCTCCCCCACCTAGGTGTTCTGGGCACCCAGACCTGCAGAAGGAAGAGTGAGTGGAGGGTGGGAAGGGAGGCCAGGGAGGGCTGGTGGGGCCCAGTGGTCAGGAGTCAGGCAAGCTTCCGTCCCCATCCCTGGCTGAGGCCCAAAGATAAACAGGTGTATTTGGACTCCCGGCAGGGGACAGGGGGCTGGCCCCACAGGGCAGGCCTGGGCCTGTCAGAGGCGGGGATGTGGAGAGAAGCCTGCTTTAACAATGGGTGGCAGAGTGGCCCCAGGTCCTGCTGACACATTCTTGTGTGGTGAAGAGGGAAACTTAGGTGGCAAGGGAGGGGAGGCAGCGGCACTGGGGAGGGGGCTTTGGGAGGCCACCCAGGCTGGGCCTGCATGGGCCAGTGTGAGCCAAGGAGGTGCCTGAAGCCCTGGGGGTCACCTTCCTCCAGAGACCCCTGTGTCTAGCCCACTCCGAGGCTCCCAGGTGGGGACAGGTCGGAGGCATCGTGACTGGCTTGCTGGGGCCTGAACTTTCCCTGTATCATGGGCAGGCAGGGACCAGCTGGAGGGTGCTCTCCCCCAGAAGCCAACCAGACAGTACAGCAGGGCAGGGTACAGGATCACCAAGCCAGGAGGCTGGGCTGCAGGTCTGGCTGCCCCCCAACTCCGGCCCCCAGATGCTGCTCTGAGGACAGGACAGCAGGGTCCGAGACCCAGACCTTCTTTCCCCTGGAAGGAAGCAGCTCGCTGAGCTCCCAGGAATGCAAGCGCTCCAGGAAGTGGGCAAGCCTGGCGCCTTGCCCGTGGCCCACACCACCCACGGCCCCAAGGCCCTTTGAAGCCGCAGTGGATTGCCGGCAGCACTCCCAGCGCTGCTATTTGCCCAGGGAATTAAGTTGAGGCTGAAAGGATGCCAATCTTTCTCCACCCCTCACCCAGCCACCCCCCAGCTCTGTCACTGGCTCTTCCCCTGCCCCCACTCTGCACCCCAAGCCCTGTCCCCAGCCCTAGGGGCACCCCCATTCCCTCCAACTTGCCTAAAGTGAACCATGGACAGGGGGCCGAGGGATACGGCAGGGTGACACACAGACCCTGCCTCTGAGAGTTTTCATTCTCAGGAGCCCATGGACCTGTAGACCCCTGCGGGCTGATAACCTGAAGCGTTCCTATTTCTGCAGCACCAAGGACAGGCCCCAGCTTCCCAAGCACTGAAGGAATGAATGCGCGAATGAAGGAGCCAGTTGAGCAGATCGACGAAAGGTAGAAAAACAGCCAAGTCGCTTCAACAAAATGTGACCGCAGACAGTAAACACTACCGGGGTCACGGTCACTGGGCCCAGGGTGCTTCCTGATGCTCCCAGGGGTGCAGAGCATTCTGTCCTGGGGGGGCCTTTGAGGAAAGCCCCATGCTGCCTTTGCTGATCCTGTGGGTCTGGGTGGAGTAATAAAAGAGGGAGGGGGGCCTTGATGCCCTCTGAAGCCGCTGAAGCCGAGTGAGATGTGTGGCAGCTGCANGAGCAAATGGGTCAGGCCTCCGGCAGAGCTGGGCCCAGGGCAGGACACACTCTCCTGCCATCACGCCTCCCCCACCTAGGTGTTCTGGGCACCCAGATCTGCAGAAGGAAGAGTGAGTGGAGGGTGGGAAGGGAGGCCAGGGAGGGCTGGTGGGGCCCAGTGGTCAGGAGTCAGGCAAGCTTCCGTCCCCATCCCTGGCTGAGGCCCAAAGATAAACAGGTGTATTTGGACTCCCGGCAGGGGACAGGGGGCTGGCCCCACAGGGCAGGCCTGGGCCTGTCAGAGGCGGGGATGTGGAGAGAAGCCTGCTTTAACAATGGGTGGCAGAGTGGCCCCAGGTCCTGCTGACACATTCTTGTGTGGTGAAGAGGGAAACTTAGGTGGCAAGGGAGGGGAGGCAGCGGCACTGGGGAGGGGGCTTTGGGAGGCCACCCAGGCTGGGCCTGCATGGGCCAGTGTGAGCCAAGGAGGTGCCTGAAGCCCTGGGGGTCACCTTCCTCCAGAGACCCCTGTGTCTAGCCCACTCCGAGGCTCCCAGGTGGGGACAGGTCGGAGGCATCGTGACTGGCTTGCTGGGGCCTGAACTTTCCCTGTATCATGGGCAGGCAGGGACCAGCTGGAGGGTGCTCTCCCCCAGAAGCCAACCAGACAGTACAGCAGGGCAGGGTACAGGATCACCAAGCCAGGAGGCTGGGCTGCAGGTCTGGCTGCCCCCCAACTCCGGCCCCCAGATGCTGCTCTGAGGACAGGACAGCAGGGTCCGAGACCCAGACCTTCTTTCCCCTGGAAGGAAGCAGCTCGCTGAGCTCCCAGGAATGCAAGCGCTCCAGGAAGTGGGCAAGCCTGGCGCCTTGCCCGTGGCCCACACCACCCACGGCCCCAAGGCCCTTTGAAGCCGCAGTGGATTGCCGGCAGCACTCCCAGCGCTGCTATTTGCCCAGGGAATTAAGTTGAGGCTGAAAGGATGCCAATCTTTCTCCACCCCTCACCCAGCCACCCCCCAGCTCTGTCACTGGCTCTTCCCCTGCCCCCACTCTGCACCCCAAGCCCTGTCCCCAGCCCTAGGGGCACCCCCATTCCCTCCAACTTGCCTAAAGTGAACCATGGACAGGGGGCCGAGGGATACGGCAGGGTGACACACAGACCCTGCCTCTGAGAGTTTTCATTCTCAGGAGCCCATGGACCTGTAGACCCCTGCGGGCTGATAACCTGAAGCGTTCCTATTTCTGCAGCACCAAGGACAGGCCCCAGCTTCCCAAGCACTGAAGGAATGAATGCGCGAATGAAGGAGCCAGTTGAGCAGATCAACGAAAGGTAGAAAAACAGCCAAGTCGCTTCAACAAAATGTGACCGCAGACAGTAAACACTACCGGGGTCACGGTCACTGGGCCCAGGGTGCTTCCTGATGCTCCCAGGGGTGCAGAGCATTCTGTCCTGGGGGGGCCTTTGAGGAAAGCCCCATGCTGCCTTTGCTGATCCTGTGGGTCTGGGTGGAGTAATAAAAGAGGGAGGGGGGCCTTGATGCCCTCTGAAGCCGCTGAAGCCGAGTGAGATGTGTGGCAGCTGCAAGCCAGGGGAGGGGGGAGAGGGAGGGGATAGCGGATGAGGGACTAGAGGGAAGGGATGGAGAGAGGTGGGAGAGGCCAGGCTTTTCTCATTCTCTTCTGCTCCTCCAGTCCCCAGCTCCCCTGGGGCTAAGACCTTGGGAATAAGGACACAGAGGCCTAAAAGGCAGGGCTGGTGCGGTGGAACCGGCATTCGAGCCCCCTCTCTCCCATCATTTATTACCCCACCCAAATCCATAGGATCAATAGATGGCCTTTGACCTGTCTGCACCTGACTACAAGGTCATCAGGTCAGAGGGGTGCCCAGCTCATCTGTCCGTGTGGGCCCCACCCCGAGGTGCACCAGGACAGGCTACTGAGCTTGACGGCCATGGAGCCCAGCTACCAAAAGTCTAAGTTCAGGTTGGGAGCTCTGTGAGGTGCCTGAAAGTCCCCTGTGCCTGCTGTGTGGCTAACAATTAAGCATGGCCTGGCAGAGACTGCCTAGGAGGCTGGGCCTGTGCTAACGCTGTGCCGCAGGGCTGGGCACGCTTGGGCCCGCAATTCAAGGCCAGTTTTGGAGAGAGGCATGGGGCAGGAGGACCTCACAGAGGGCTGGGACTCAACTCCCAACCACATTCCCCGGGCCTCCCTAGGCTCCCTGCTCCACCTGTGGGTTCTGTTGGGAGGGGGACATTGAAGGTCTCCCAAGCAAAGAGGAAGAAAATCACCAACTGGCCCACAAGAGATTGCAACCCCCACCCTGGCCCCCCACCCAAACGATCAGCTCATAGGCTCTGCTATCCTTGGGCTCAGAAAGCTCTTCTCTGAAGGACAAGTCACTTCCCAGACCCCTCCACGTAGATGACCCACGGTGACCTCCAAAGGGACTTGGGAAGAGACAGGTATGAGTGACAATCAAAGATGGGGCTACACAATGAAAATGACTCCCCCCTGCCCCCGGGGAAAATGCAGGATGGTTTGAAGGAGTGGAGAGTGACGGACACCTGTGGAATTCACAGGGTGTGGGTAACCGTGTGAATTAGGAAATGAAGTAGAGCCATTTGGGAGAGGGGAGAGGTGACCCTGGCATTAGCCCTGTCCTGGGGAGGACACCCCAAGTCCTTGAGTGGAGAGAGCGGAGTCTGTCGGTTAACCAGTATGGTGCTCCAAACCGGAAGGAGAGAGAGCCAAGACTTAGGCGCAGTCCCCCGGGACCTCATGAGGGCAAAAGCTGTAGCCCAGGTACATGGGCTGTTCCAGAAGTGGGATCAAAGAGGAGAGCAGAGGGTGAGGACTGAGCCTGGAGAAGGGCCACCCTTGGGGCAGGAGGGAGCCTCTTACCTCACCCTGCCCCCTCCCGGCCCCCTAGACACACCTACACAAACACTCCCGTTCCTGGAGGCGGCTGCCCCAAGGAGCCCGCAGTGAGAGTCAACAGGTCAGAGTGGGCTCGGAAGGAAGCCAGCGTTTGCCCAGGAGGGCTCCTGGCCTCCCACAGGGCATCTCATTAGCCCCATGGGGGTAGAGCCCAGAGTCTGAGAGCAGGCAGCAAACTCCAGAGCTCAGAACAGGGCAGAAGAGAGGAGAGGGTCAGCTGTGGTGAACACAGGGAAGCTGTTTTAAGATGAGCTGACCTGCATGTGCCTGCAGGAGAGAAAGGGCTAGCCCAGGGAGAGGGTGGGTCACAGATGCTGGGAGGACAGGATGCTGGCAGAGCAAAGGATGGGTCCCTCTGGTGGGAGGAGGCAGGAGGGGTGAGCCCTGCCCAGCCCAGAGGAGCAGCCCCTCTGCAGTGCCTCTTGCTGCGAGAGGGAAGATGGTGACGGCGGGGGAAGGGGGCTGTCCTGGGGTGTATGAGAGGACTGTGGGGACCTCTGATTCCAGCTCGAGCTAGTGGACAGTGCAATGGGTGTAAGGAGGAAGGAGCAATCTGGAGTGACATGGTAGGACACTCAGGAACCCGGAGACAGAAAAAAAAGGGAACAGGAGGGACTTCCTGGTGGTCCAGAGGGTAAGACTCCATGTTCCCAAAGCAGGGGGTCGGGGTTCTATGCCTGGTCAGGGAACTAGATCCCACATCCAACCTGGCGACTAAGAGTTCGCATGCCACAAGCAACAAAGACCCTGGCAACTAAGACCCAGCGCCGCCAAAATAGCTAAGTAGATAAACAGAGAGGAACAGGTACATGAGGGAGCCACCCTTGGCCTCCTTGAGACTCTGCAACCAACGTATCAGGCCCACAAAGTCTCCTGCCTCCAGCTGGCAGGACTCGGGGTGGATTCCCCACCTGCAGGGAGGACGCCCCGGTCCCAAGTGCTAGAAACCCCGATCAGACATCACCTGGTTGCCTGGTCAACGTTTCCTTATACCTGTGGACCAGAGTCTGCATGGACACAAATATGGGCAAGACTTGGTCTTAGAGAGATTTCCTGACCCACTGAGTTGGGCAGCGGGGTGGTCTTGCCAGGGTAACTCTCCAGGTTCACTCCCAGGATCGGGCAGAATGGTCTTCCAGGGCTGGGAGGCCACTGTGAGAGGCCACTTGGTGTCCTCGAGACTGGTGGGTGGTGGTGTCACCGCTGCCTGAGTGGGGAATGCAGAGTGAAAGGGAATGGAAAGGGGAGTCAGGCTTGGGGTACAGAGAGTTTGAGGCACTCAGTTGAGGGATGGCTGAGAGGCTTCTGGGTATCAAAGGATGGTTCTAGGAGACTCGGCTTTGGAAAGGCATCCCAGTGTGTGAGCACACCCCAGGCAACCCCTCCTGCCCCTGCCCCCACTCCCCAAGCAACAGCCACTCATTCAATTTCTACCACCACGTCAGTTTTTCCTATTCTAGAATTTCATATAGATGGTATCAAACACTTTGTACTCTGTGTTTGGCTTCTTTCCCTAAACATATCAATTGTGAAATTTAACTACCTTGTCACATGCAGTGGCAGTTTGTTCCTTTTCACGGCTGAGTAGTATTCTACCAGACAACTATAGCAGTTTGTTTATCCATTCTCTACTTGATAGATATTTGGGCCGCTTCCAGTTTGGGGCTATTGTGATTAAAGCTGCTATGAACATTCTTGTAGAAAGCTTTTTTTTTTTTTTTTTTTTGGTTTGAACCATGCAGCATGAGGCATCTTAGTTCCCCGACCAGGGATCGACCCCAAGCTCCCTGCAGTGGAAGCCTAGAGGCTTAGCCACTGGACCACTAGGTGAGTCCTACGGTGTTTTTTGTTTTTTAAAAAATCCTTTTCAGGACTTCCCTGTGGTCCTGAAATTAAGAATCCAGCCTGCCAATGCAGGGGACATGGGTTCAATCCCTGACCTGGGAGGACTCCACATGCCACAGGGCAACTGAACCCGTGTACCACATCTATCGAGACCCATATGCCCAGAGCCTGTGTTCCACAAGAGAAGTCACCGCAACGAGAAACCCACACGCTACCACTAGATGGTAGCCCCTGCTTGCTGAAACTAGAGAAAACCCACACGTAGCAACAAAGACCCAGTGTAGCCAAAACAAAATAAATAAAAATTTTAAAAAATCTTTTTCATGTGAATGGGGCTTGGGAAGAGAAGACAAACCCTTCACTGGACTATGTTGAGTTGATTCTAGAAGAGTCAGCATGGGTATTCAGCCAGACGCAGAGAGGACAGGAGAGGATAGGACAGAGAGAGAGACAGGCAGCAGGAGAGGAGGTGGGCATGGGCGTGCAGGGGGACACTCGGCTGGCTGGCTCAGTGCAGGGGAGGATAGGGGCCGGCGGGACTCTTGTCAAGTGCTCCTCTGGCCATGTCACTCATCGGTTGAGAACCCTGCACTGACTTCCCTCGCCTACACAAGGCTCTAAAGACCATCAAGATCTTCCCCTGCTCACCACTCACTTCCCACCTACCCCTCCTCTGTGATCAGTCACACTGATGTATTACCCAGAATTGCTATTTCCACCCCTGCCCTCTGCCCTGAGCAAACACCCTCCCACTCTCCCCCTTCACCTGGGTGACTCTTTTCTGAGTCCCCAGCTGTGGCCCCTGAGCTGGAAGAACGCTACCATGCTGGGAGGACTCACCCCAACCCTTTCCGCACTTCTGCTTCAGAAGGCAGTTGGTTGCACACATCGAGGTTCCCATACAGGTACCCCAACCGAGGACAGCGGGGCCGGATCATCAAGGAAGGGCAGGGAAGGTTGGGGTAGTGTCCCTGGACACTCGCTCTGCCTGCAGCCAGCCAGAGTTTTGGAAAGCCCACCCCCTAAGGCCTACTTGTGACCCTGAGCCATTTCATTTGGTGAATCTAGAACCCAGTTTGGGAGAAACCTCCATCACAACCTCTCTTCCTGCTTCATCCCAGCAGTCTGTTGCATGACTCAAGCTCAGAGGACAGGGGCTAGGGGTTCTCTCCTCTTCCTGCCTGATGCTCATGCCCTTCCCCTGCTGCCAGCACAGACTGCCCACCTAGGGGCTCCTGACTGCTGCCGCGAGTTCACATTTGTTGGAGAAGGTTGTGAGCTGAGCTCCAGGAACCCACATCAGCTGGCTGAGCCCCTGATTCTTGCAGACCCCAGAATCTGCAAGCCTAGGCTCGGGGTGGGGGGCACTGCCAATGCTGGTCTGTTTGCCCCCTTTGCAGGAGGGAGGGGGCACCTGGAATGGTTCTCAGTCATAGAGGCATAGATGTTTAGTCTGCAGGGAATGTTGAGAACCTTCCAGTGTCACCTGCTGAAGAGGAAACTGAGGCACAGAGAGAAGACAGGACTCTGAGGATGTCAGCGCAGATGAAGTTGGCTTCTCCTGGGCACTACTGGCTGGGGGACTCATCTAGACCTTGGCCACCTCTCCACTCACTGCCATCCTCCAGTGCCCTTGATTTCACCATACTGGCATTACAGGCCTCTCCTGCTGGATGGGGAGCTCCAGGAAGGCAGAGGCAGTGCCTGGTTCTCCGTGGCACCTGCCAGGAGCTGGGAGTGGCACATGGTGTGTGCTCAACAGAGCATGGTGGAACGGATGGAGGGGGTGGGAGTGCATGCCCCATTTCTCAGTGACTTAGAGCCAGAAGCCAGTGCTCTGAGCTGGGCAGACTGTGGAGAGCCAGGGGAAAGACGGCTGGGTCTGCCCTCCCTGCCCTCAGGGACCCCAGGCCTTGCCTCCCAGCTCACCCCTCCTCCTTGGCCTTATTTAAAAAGCCACTGTTGAAGATGTTATTGTGTGTGCTGCCCCACAGGTGATATACACGGAGAACTGCACACGCTGATCACTGGTCTCTGTGCTCATTCATTCATTCAATGAATACCTGAGGGATGGGAGGACCCTTCCATGGAAGCGTCCGGCACACACACGGCATAAGACCAAACCCACAGAGCAAGTGGGTTCCAAGAGTGCACTGGGGGAACTTCCTGGTGGATCAGTGGTTAGGACTCCACACTGCAGTGGGGGCATGGGTTTGATCCCTGGTTAGGGAATTAGGATCCCACATCCTGAGCAATATGTTCAAAAAAAGAAGAGAGAAGACAAAGACACGAATGAGCTCCCTTACATATGGAATTTAGAAAACCACCAAATTCATAGAAAAAGAGATCATATTTGTAATTACCAGAAGCACAGGTGGGCCAGGGGGGAATGGAGAAAGGTGGTTAAAATGGTACAAACTTCCAGTTATCAGATAAACAAGAACTAGAGATGTAATTTACAAGATGAAGACTCCAGTTAACACTGCGTTATGGTAGACAGAAAAGTTGTTAACCCAGGAGATCTTGAGTTCTCATTTGAGAACTCATTTGAGAATAGATCTTGAGAACTATTTTTTCTTTACTTTGGATTCTATTTGAGATGATGGATGACAACGAAACCTATTGTGGTAATCATTTCACAATACGGTTGACCCTTGAACAGCAGGAGTTAGAGGCACTGACCCTAGGGCAGTGGAAAATTCCCATATAACTTTACAGCTGGCCCTTTCAATCCACTGTTCTGTCTTGTACTATCCTAGTGTATATTCACTGAAAAAAATCCAGGTGGACTCTCATAGTTCAAACCCATGCTTGCTGTTCAAGGGTCAGCTGTGTATATAATTCAACCACCATGCTGTACACCTTAGGCACTGATGTATGTCAATCCCTGATGAGACAGTAAAACTGGAGACAATAATTTAAAAAAGCCAGCAGAAGGGCACCCTGCCTAGGCTGTGAGCCCCTTAAGGAAGGCTCCCTTCTCTTTCTCTCTCTTTGCCTACAGGAACCCTGCGCTTAATGAACAAACGATTTAACCTGCTCCCCACCCCTCTCCCCCACAAAGATCCACCTGTCTGGCAGGAGGGCATGTGTGTGGGTGATTCCAGGCCCCTGCCTGCAGGCAGGAGGTCGTGGGTCCATCCATCCGGCTGGGGTCTCCGCTCCCCCAAGCCCAAGGCCTGCCGGGATGAGGACGCTTGGAGGCGCAGAGAAAGCGCTGAGTCACGTTCAGGGAACATGCCCCCCAGAGAGCCGCGCCTTTGGGGCGCGGGGCTGCTGGAGCGCGCGGGCGCGCCCGGGGCTGCAGGGCGTGGGGGCGCGGAGGCGGGGCTGCGGGGGCGCGCGGGGCGCCCGGCTTCCCCCTTTGCCAACCGCCGGGCCGCTAAGCGTCCTCGGTTGCTAGGAGTTTCGGGGCCGAAGTGCAGTGGGTGCCAGCGCCTGACGTCACCGCTGCCCGCCGGTTCGGGGAGTAGGGGGAGGGGGCACCCGCCGAAAGGCTCTGAACGCCTCCCCAGCCCTCGGTTTGTGCCCATCTTCCTGCACGTCTCCCCTCCGTGCCCTCTCGAGTTTTCCTCATTTATTTGCTGCCCGCGTTCCTCTCCTTTTCAGCGCCCCATTGGCCAACCCCCCCCAACACCTCCCTTTGTGTTTCTAGCCATCCATCCTCCTGTCTTCTCCTTTTCTTGCACCCGCTTGACATTCTCGGAGGTTCCAGGGGGCGCGGTGCAAAGGTACCAGTGGGCAACGGGCGCCCCCTCGTGTCCCACTTGGCCCAGCCTGGCCTCGGGCCTGGGGGAGGGCGGAACACTCGCCCACCACCTTGATTCAAACCAGTTTACTTGGAGGACATTCAACTTACAGTTGTGAAAATAATGTTAAGGCTCACCTGAAAAAAATAACTCATCTTTTCATTCTTTTCCTATCTACTCTTTACTAGATATGGCTGCTATAAATATAATAATGGATTCACATTTCACAATGGATTTTCTTCAAGTCAGATTGACAGCTTTGCATAACAGCACGCAGAACTCCCGAGCTACCTGGCCTGGGGAGGCAGAGCACAGCAGTCTCCCGGCCAGCGGTGTTGACTCAGTGCAGCTGTGACCTCTCTGAGCCTGACCTTCCTCCTCTGCAGAAGGGAGATGAACAGCTGTGCCTGACTTGTAAGTTTATTGTGAAGATTAGACAAGCTAATGCAAGGTGGTGCCTGTAGCAGAGCCGGGCAAACGGAAGGCTCTCAAATCATGGCAGCTGGCTACCAAACTGCATTTTGTTGTTCAGTTGCTAAGTCGTGTCCGACTCCTTGTGACCCTGTGGACCAGGCTCCCCTGACTTTCACCATCACCCAGAATTTGCTCAGATTCATGTCCATTCAGTCAGTGATGTTATCTAACCATCTCATCCTCCGCTGTCCCCTTCTCCTTTCGCCTTCATTCTTTCCCAGTATCAGATCTTTTCCAATGAGTCAGCTCTTCGCATCAGGTAGCCAAAGTTTTGGAGCTTCAGCATCAGTTCTGCCAATGAATAATCAAGGTTGATTTCCTTTAGGATTGACTGGTTTGATTTCCTTGCTGTCCAAGGGACTCTCAAGGATCTTCTCCAGCAACAGTTTGGAAGCATCAATTCTTCCATGCTCAGCCTTCTTTATGGTCCAACTCTCATATTTTTACATGACTACTGGAAAAATCACGTTTGACTATATGGACCTTTGTCTGCAAAGTGTGTCTGCTTTTTAATACACTGTCTAGGTTTGTCATAGCTTTCCTCACAAGGAGCAAGCAAATTGCCCTTAGAGAAGGATATTTGAGAAAATACAAAACACACATATATATAGTTTACAAAATTGCAATGAGAATATAAAAAGCTCAAAGTATTTGTTTACAGCCATAAAGGATTTCTTCTTGAGATGGTGTTATTCATATTTTCTGGAGTGTCTACTGTGGGCTGGGTGCTAGTCAGAGGGGTTAAGTGTTGAATGAGGCTCTTAGGGCTGGTCCATCTGAGCCCAAAGTCCTTTCCACCAAAGCTCTCTAGTTCACTTTCCTTTTCTCTGGCTGCTAACAATTTAAACTTTTCCTTTCACTTAGTTCTCAAGACTGCACAAGGACCACCTCAATGGAGTCATCCTAGGTGTCCTTACACAAGGATTCTGCCTTTTTATCTCCCTCATCTGCAATAGGGGTGCGCCTCCCAGATATTTCCTTCATCAGTATTTTCACAGCCATCAACCAGATCTGAAACTGTCCTCTCGCCCCAAAAGAAAGCTGTCCAATCCCCCTCCAGGGGCTCAGTCCCACTTTTTCCTCCTTTTTGTGGAACTGAATGGCCCCTGGCAGAGCCTTGGGAACCATGTAACTTGATGCCCCCCAAACCTTCTCATCCACCAGCATATGCTTCACTGTCTGTCTTCCTGTACCTGGATGCTTCAACAAAGCTGTTCACCCACTTACCACCCCAGGGTGAGACCAGAGGCAGGGTGAGCCTCTGCAATGGAGGAGGGAGTAACACTAAGTTTTGCAAGAGCTGTGTCCGTGGTGAATCCACAACACTCATCCCTGCAGGAACCCTGACCCAGGGCCACCTCCCCACCCCTGGCTGGCGGCTAATTAGAGGAGACTCCAGGCAAAGGAGCTGAGACATTTTGGCCCCTTGCAGAAGGGTCCTTACCAGCCCTCTAGGCCTTTTTGATGTCCTCACAGGCCCTAGAAGAAACGTTCCCCTTGTGTCTGAGCACCCGCAGACAGGCCTCAGCGTCTCCATCACTGAGAACACCACCTGGGTTCTAACCCCTCAGACAGATCTGGACTTTCTCAGCCTTCCCCTTGCACTGTTTCCAGACCTGGGAAAATACACCGCTGAAGCCACTCTCTACCCGCGGAGCTTGGAGCTTCTCTCCGGATGAGTGCTCCCAGAACCCCTCCTACCCCAGGAATTTGGCCCCTCACAAGTCGGGATTGTAGTTATGGATGCCGCTGGGGCCATGGGCGACCATTCTTTGCCCGGGCCAGGGCTTGTACACAGGGCGCTTTCCGTGAGAGCTTTTAGGGCCGAAGGGGGACACGACTACATAGGTCCCTCGGTCATTAAATGAGCACACATTAGGCCCCTGCTGTGTGACAAGCTCTGTGCTGTGCTTTGCGGGGGAACGCCTCATCTGTGCCTGGGTCTAGACAAACGAATTTGTTATTAATCTTTATGAAAAGAGTCAGCCTTCCCACGAAAACGGCAAGTGAGCTGTAACTGTTGTGCCAGCTGCGGGACAAAACACCGCTAGAGAACCTTCTCTGATGAGTGTGGCAACACGCATCAAGGTGAAACCCGGCTGCACCTTCCCCGCCACACCCAAGATGGCCACCTGCCGGGTTCCCCTGTCCCTGAGTTCCACGCAGGCGCACTTCCGCCTGCCACTCCCAATATGGCGACAAACGGGCCCCGGGGAGGGGGGCCGCAGGCGGAAGTGGGTGTGACAGGGACGGGAGCCGAGAGGGCCCTCTGAAGCGAGACGCTGGGCTGTGGAAGCCGCACGCAGGGAGGGTCGAAGTCATGATCCCCCCGCAGGAGGCGTCCGCCCGGCGGCGGGAGATCGAGGACAAGCTGAAGCAGGTGGGGCTGGGGTGGCGGGGGAGGAGGTGAGGGAAGGGGCCGAGATCCGGGCCGGGCGTCCACTCAGGAAGGTAGCAGGAGTGGGAGGGGCCCGGGTACCAGGCAATCGGGTCCGGGCGAGGCTGTGGAGCCGGGATGCGGTGGTCTCTGGCTTCTGGTGATGTCCTCCCCTTCCCCCCACAGGAGGAGGAGACGCTGTCCTTCATCCGAGACAGCCTGGAGAAGAGCGACCAGCTCACCAAGAACATGGTGAATAACCCCTCGCTGGGAGGGCCTCCAGACGCTGCGACCCAGGGGTTTGGTACCTAAAGCCTGAGGCTTCTGGCCTGGGTGGTGATGGGTGGTAACTCTGGGTTTCTCTAGCAACAGTTACACTTCTTACACTCTCTTCCCCTTGCCCGCCACTTCGCTGAGGATGCAGCAGCCTCCGCCACCTGCCCGCCCCGATTTCTGCTTTCTGCCTCAGTTCCCATTCTTCTTTCTCTCCTTCCGCAAACATTTAGTGAGACTGACTTAAGTGGGCTGGGTACTGGCCATGGGTCACCCTTAGTTTAAGGGCAGGTATCACCGGTGGGGTTACCACTTCTGACATTACTGAGGGCAGGAGACTCAGCCGTCACTCCGGAGAGCTGGAGGGGTAAAATGAGACAGAAATCAGACAGATGCGGGATCCAGCCCTTGCCCCTGCACTTATTTGTGTGTGGCTCCTGACAGGTAACTCTGAGCCTCTGTTACCTCCTCTGCTAAAATAGACGATGCCAGTCTCCATTGTAGCTGTGGAGGTCATGGAAGCTAATGCGTGGAAATGCCTCTTGCACAGTATCTGGTATACAGTAGGTACTCAATAAACATGAACTTCCTTTCTTATTCCTCAAAGAGCCTGGAAAACCCCAACTGAGTAGTAGATAGAAACGTAGGTATGTATTCAGTAACACGGTCATCAAGTGCTAGTCCTTACTTAATGAGATTTAGCCTTAGAGAGAGGGGGTTTGAAGGTACCAGGAATGCATTTGAGGCTACTCTGTATGAAACTAATTCCTGTTCAGTCTAGGAAAGCATCAGAGAGAACATAAGTTGAGATCTGGCTTTAAAGGGAGGAAGGGAAGCCATCCTGAGGTGATTTTCTGAGGAGTTAATGTAATGCTTGCCTCGCCTTCAAATCAAACTTCAGCCAATTTATTTGGGCCACCTCCGATCTGCCAGGCACGTGGTAGATCCTGGGAATACAGTGGGGAATAAGTATACCCTCTCCTCTTGGAGCCTACTGTCTAGAAAACCAGAGAAAAGGCAGCAAATGCTGAAGACCTGGTGAGGGGCAGAAGCAGTGCTGGACCGGCCTGAGAGCACAGGGCTTCCCCCGCAGGTGTCTATCCTGTCATCCTTTGAGAGTCGCCTTATGAAGCTGGAGAACTCCATCATCCCCGTGCACAAGCAGACGGAGAACCTGCAGCGGCTGCAGGAGAATGTTGAGAAGACCCTGTCCTGTCTGGACCATGTCATCAGCTACTACCACGTGGCCAGTGACACTGAGAAGATCATCAGGGAGGGGTGAGCTCGGGCCAGAGGGTCACATTCCTAATGCCTCTTGGACCAGTAGGCTTTGGAAGCAGGGTAGAATATATATGAGCCTACCCCTGTGTTAATTCTGTTCTCCATTTTCAAATACCATTCCCTTAGTCCTTCC
>SJYW01008231.1:734295-759478 GCA_006410735.1 Raphicerus campestris
GAGAAGAAAAAGAAGAAGAAGAAGGTGAGAAGAAGAAGAAGAAAGTGAGAAGAAGAAAAAGCGGTTGAGAAGAAGAAGAAGGTGAGAAGCAGAAGAACAAAAAGAAGAAGGAGAAGTAGAAGAAGTGAAGAAGAAGAAATAGAGGAAGAAGAAGACGAAGAAGCTGAAGCAGAAGAAGAAGAAGAAGAAGAATGTGAGAAGCAGAAGAAGAGGGTGAGAAGAAGAAGAAGAAAGTGAGAAGAAAAAGAAGAAGGAGAAAAGAAGAAAAAGAAGAAGAAGTAGAAGAAGAAGAAGAAGGGGAGGAGAAGAAGAAGAAGAAGAAAAAGAAGTAGAAGAGGAAGAAAAGTGGAAGAAGAATAGGAAGAAGAAGAAGGAGAAAGACAAGAAGAAGAAGAGAAAGAAAGAGAGGAGAAGAAGACGAAGAAGAAGAAGAAGAAGAAGAAGAAGGTGAATAGAAAAAGAAGAAGAAGAAAAAAAAGAAGTTGAGTAGAAAAGAAAGGTGAGAAGAAAAAGAAGAAGGTGGGAAAAAGTGGAACAAAAATAAGAAAGTGAGAAGAAGAAGAAGTTGAGAAGAAGAAGGTGAGTAGAAGAAGAAGGTAAGAAGAAGAAGAAGAAAGAAAAGGAAAAACAAGAAGAAGGTGAGTAGTAGCAGAAAAGGTTCAGAAGAAAAGGAAGAAGTTGAGAAGTAGAAGAAGGAAAGAAGAAGAACANAAAAACTCACAACTAACTGTTGGTTCTGTTGGGGAGTAGTTTCTCTCATAAGACTTTGCTTAATTTGGGACAAGGCCACACTGGGGGCTGCTGGGAAGAGGCTCACAGGTAGCAATAGCAGGCACCCACTGCTGCCCTGAGGAGCTGTGTCTGGAGGGGAGAGGGAGGCTCCCGGGCCAGGGGCAGGGACCTCAGCTGCCGCTCGTCTCCCCTCAGATTTCATGAACGTCTACTACCAGATCCGTTCCAGCCAGCTGGATCGCTCCATCAAAGGCCTGAAGGAGCATTTCCGGAAGAGCAGCTCTTCCTCCGGGGTCCCCTACTCCCCTGCCATCCCCAACAAGAGGAAAGACACTCCCACCAAGAAGCCGGTCAAGCGGCCAGGTGAGCCCCCCCCCCACGCTGGCCCACCTCGGAACCATCCCAAGGGCCACCCCAGGGTGAGCAGCATTAGCCCCTTCAGAGCTTGTCCTCACAGTACCCCTGACTATAGGTACACGGGGCAGAAAGCAGGGGTCTGCCCACCCAGCCAGGCCTGGTCCAGTGAGCNCGGAACCATCCCAAGGGCCACCCCAGGGTGAGCAGCATTAGCCCCTTCAGAGCTTGTCCTCACAGTACCCCTGACTGTAGGTACACGGGGCAGAAAGCAGGGGTCTGCCCACCCAGCCAGGCCTGGTCCAGTGAGCTCCTTTCTCGTGAGTCTGGGGGCCGGCCGCATAAGGGTCCTTGGAGTGGAGGGTCACAGGCCTGGAGAGGTGGGCTGACGGGTGCAGGGGCAGCCACTTGCTGGGCGCCCTTGGCCTGTCTCCATCGTCTTGTGTAAAGGCCAGGCCTGCTGCCATCACGAAAACTGTGGAATGGGACAGGGGCAGGCGCGGCGGCCCTCACCTTCCAGGAAGCCCAGGCCGCTTGACCTGATGTGTAGTTAAGAAGTGGAGAGGAGAGAGAGTTTGCTCTTTCCCAGTCCATCCATCCAGAAAGAAAAAAAAAAAACCCAGGCCATCCTCGCTGAAGGACACAGTCGGGCTTTTGGGTTCCACTCGAAGCTCGTATCTGGCTGTGGGGAGTCGGGGAAGGGTGGTTCCGGTGGGAGAGGCCTGGGCTGCGGGTGTCCTGGGCGAGCAGCTCACTGTCTGCCCTTCTTCCTGTCATCGTGTGCCCCGTGGTCTGTGCTCCGGGTAAACAGTGTCCCCGCATGTCACCTTCGCTTGACAAGCCTGGCTGTGTCTAGCTGCTGAGAGGTGTTGCCCTCGCGAGGCTGGGGTCTTTGGGGTGAGGGGCCACTGCAGACCCCAGGGAGGGAGAGGGCGCGTGAGGCCAGGGCTGTTCCCGCCTCAGCCCATCCGGTCCAGCTGCTGTTGCCTCGCGCGCCCAGAGGCACCAGTGGGACCGTCCTCCGTGACAGCGCTTTCCTTCCCTGCCCCTCAGGGAGCAGGGTTAGCTGTTCACAGTTGCCCTGAAAACCCGCCCCTCCTCAGGCCTTGGTTCAGGGTTTGGAGACACAGCAGAGCGGAGGCTGCCCGCAGGCAGGGCCCCGTGGGCAGGTCAGGAGGGAAGCCGGGGGCCCTTCCTCCGCAGTGTGGATGTCCTGGCCGCCCCACCGGAGAACTGGCTGCAAACGGGGACTCTAGTAAGGCTGCCTGCGTGTCCACAGCCACCCGCCACACGGGCCTTTCTGTCTCTGCGCCTCGGCTCAGCGAGGCTGTGGGGCTCCTTGGTTCTCGGCAGGCCTGCGCTCTCCTCCCCTCTGTCTCTTCTCCAACGGGCACCCCAGGACCCAGACTGCATCCAGGAGCACTGCGGGCCCTGCAGGGGAGCCAGGGTCTGATCTTGGTGCTCCCGCTGGGCCTAAAGCAGCCTTGACTTCGAGCCCGCCTAAAGGAGGGCTGTAGCTGTGAGGGTCCCTTTGGTTTCTGTGGGGTTTCAAGAGTTGTCAGAAGCTGGGTGTGGGGGCGGGGCTCAGAACTGATGTTGGAAACCAGGGAGACAGGACCCCAGGACGTGATTCCCAGCTCTTGAGGAGCGAAGTCAGAAACTAGGGAGACAGGCTCCCAGGACATGATTCCCAGCTCTTGAGGAGCAAAGCTGGGCGGCGCGGTGGGTCATGAAACGCTGACCTGGCATCATCCGAGGTAGTTGGGCGCCTGATGGGCTTGGTGGCTGCCAGATCAATGTCCCCAGCCCATGTCCACGTGGGCGTGCTGGCGAGGCTCCTGAAGGCTGTGCGGGCCCATCTGCTCCCGCTCGCCCGTGTGGCAGGAAACCGATTCACTCATTAGTGGGGCTGCTCACTGAAGAGCACAGTGAGACTGTCGCTGAACCGGAGCCCGGAACTCGGTTGTTAGTAGCTAACTGTGGTTGGTGCGCAGAGAGACACGTCCTGCTTCCCCCACCTTTTGGGGAGCTGCCAGGACCCAAGCAGCCTCCCTGTGTTCAGAGATGCCGGGGGGCACACAGGACTCCCCGGGGAGAGGGACCTGAGTTACCCTCTCGGTGCCCGCCCTGCCCCAGCTTTGTTAACGAGGCAGCCGCACACANGAGGCTGGGGTCTTTGGGGTGAGGGGCCACTGCAGACCCCAGGGAGGGAGCGGGCGCGTGAGGCCAGGGCTGTTCCCGCCTCAGCCCATCCGGTCCAGCTGCTGTTGCCTCGCGCGCCCAGAGGCACCAGTGGGACCGTCCTCCGTGACAGCGCTTTCCTTCCCTGCCCCTCAGGGAGCAGGGTTACCTGTTCACAGTTGCCCTGAAAACCCGCCCCTCCTCAGGCCTTGGTTCAGGGTTTGGAGACACAGCAGAGCGGAGGCTGCCCGCAGGCAGGGCCCCGTGGGCAGGTCAGGAGGGAAGCCGGGGGCCCTTCCTCCGCAGTGTGGATGTCCTGGCCGCCCCACCGGAGAACTGGCTGCAAACGGGGACTCTAGTAAGGCTGCCTGCGTGTCCACAGCCACCCGCCACACGGGCCTTTCTGTCTCTGCGCCTCGGCTCAGCGAGGCTGTGGGGCTCCTTGGTTCTCGGCAGGCCTGCGCTCTCCTCCCCTCTGTCTCTTCTCCAACGGGCACCCCAGGACCCAGACTGCATCCAGGAGCACTGCGGGCCCTGCAGGGGAGCCAGGGTCTGATCTTGGTGCTCCCGCTGGGCCTAAAGCAGCCTTGACTTCGAGCCCGCCTAAAGGAGGGCTGTAGCTGTGAGGGTCCCTTTGGTTTCTGTGGGGTTTCAAGAGTTGTCAGAAGCTGGGTGTGGGGGCGGGGCTCAGAACTGATGTTGGAAACCAGGGAGACAGGACCCCAGGACGTGATTCCCAGCTCTTGAGGAGCGAAGTCAGAAACTAGGGAGACAGGCTCCCAGGACATGATTCCCAGCTCTTGAGGAGCAAAGCTGGGCGGCGCGGTGGGTCATGAAACGCTGACCTGGCATCATCCGAGGTAGTTGGGCGCCTGATGGGCTTGGTGGCTGCCAGATCAATGTCCCCAGCCCATGTCCACGTGGGCGTGCTGGCGAGGCTCCTGAAGGCTGTGCGGGCCCATCTGCTCCCGCTCGCCCGTGTGGCAGGAAACCGATTCACTCATTAGTGGGGCTGCTCACTGAAGAGCACAGTGAGACTGTCGCTGAACCGGAGCCCGGAACTCGGTTGTTAGTAGCTAACTGTGGTTGGTGCGCAGAGAGACACGTCCTGCTTCCCCCACCTTTTGGGGAGCTGCCAGGACCCAAGCAGCCTCCCTATGTTCAGAGATGCCGGGGGGCACACAGGACTCCCCGGGGAGAGGGACCTGAGTTACCCTCTCGGTGCCCGCCCTGCCCCAGCTTTGTTAACGAGGCAGCCGCACACATCTGTTTTGCGGCTGCTTTATTTCCCCCACGCGTTCTGCCCTGAGCACTCTCGCTCCGGTAGGGGTAGCTGACCCGAGAGGCTGTGGGCACCGCGGCGTTGTCGTCATTGTTCTCACGTGTGATACTAACTGTTGGTTTTTTCCCCCCATGCCAAGAGCATGCCCCCTTTCCTGCGGCCCTCCCGCTCCAGCGCTCTGCGTGGTGGCCTCTGTTAACTTCTCCTCGGGTTCTGAGTCATTCCCAAGAGCTCTGATGGTTTGGGTCCCTGCCCTGGTGTGTGGGCCCCTCTGCCTCTGGATCTCCAAGCCTCCCAGTGCTGTCCCTGGAAGCGCAGGCCCATTTCGCCACCTCCCAGGTCTCCTGCTTTTGGTGGGCTGCTGCTTGGCCGCTTCTGGCACTGAGCGTGCCCGGAGAGCTCCCCGGAGAGCTCGGCCTGCCCTTGGGAGAGGACCCGAGGGCCTCGAGGTGTCCCTGATCTTCCTTTCTGGGCTCTAGAGCTCCATGACTTGCTCCTCTGTCCCAGGGCCTATCATCTAAGTGCACTCAGTACTGTTTTTTGGGGTTTTTTTGGCTTCTCCTGGTGGATCTTTGCCCATCTCATCTCCTTCACCCGCTGCACTTCCTCAAATGAACTCAGACCCAGAGCCATGAGGGTCACTGCCAGAACCAGGAGTCCCCTGAAGGAATGAAATGGCTCCGTTCCTCTGTCCGGGCGTGCTCACTGCTGGGGGTGGGCGCGGGCCTGGGGGAGAGGGGCCGGTGGAGGGCTGCTGCTGTTTTCTCTCACTCATTTCCTAGGTCTTCTTGTCTCCTCTCTGTGTGGCTCTGGTGACAGGGACGATCCGTAAGGCTCAGAACCTTCTGAAACAATATTCCCAGCATGGTCTAGATGGGAAAAAGGGGGGCTCTAACCTCATTCCTCTGGAAGGTAATCACCCTGTGTTCCTCTCCAGTTCCCTCCTCCTCCACTGTGTGTCCACTCCCGTGGCAGGGCAGAGCCTCCAGCCCCCAGACGGCCTCTGGCACAAGCCTGAGAGGGGCAGGGGGTGGGGGGAAACTGAGGTCTCTGGGGCCACTGAGCCCTGCTGGCTGGCTCAGGGGCAGCGTTTGTGGTCTTGGCCTAGTCCTGTCTGACTGACGGTGGCTCTGCCCCCCAGGAGGCTTCCTGCCCCCTCCCCATCCTGTCTCTGTCCTTGTCTCCCGTTTGAACTTGGAGAAAGTTCTCTGTCATGGGTAGCCCTTTCACGCTCAGACCAGCAGTGGCAGGACCAAGCTGGCTGCCCCCGCCACCCCCCACCTTCAGAAAGGGGAGCATGTGCCATGGGAGATGGGCAGCCTATGTCCCCCCTGTCTCCCATCAGAGGAGGGACAGCCCTGCCCCAGTGGACCAGATCTGCCTTCAAAAGAATGTCCCTGGGGGACAAAAGGAGCCTGTCCCCATTCATTGGGCAGTGACATTTTTCTAACTGGATCTCTCCCCAATACGGTGAGACTCAGCCCCTAGGGCTGAACATCAGACCTTCCGCAGCTGCCGGAAACTCTTCAGAAACCCTCTGTGGTCCTCACAGCTTTCTCAGCCTCCGGGTTTGGGGACACTGGCTCCCAAGGGTGGTCCAGGCACTGCAAGTCAGGCTTGAAATGGCTGTTCCTGAGGTGGTCTGAGGCAGAGGAGGGGCTCAGAGCCCTCTCCAGTGCCCCCACACACATCCCATCTCATATCCCCCCGGAGACTGAGGGCTTCTTCTCAGCGCCCCCCACCCGAGAGGCAGCCACCCCGCCCCTGGATAAACGCTGCTTGTGTTTGCGGCCAACGTCTCGCTAGGTCACGAGCATGATTTCCGAGTTAAGCACCTGTCCGAGGCCCTGAACGACAAGGCCGGGCCACTGGCCGGTGAGTACCGCAGCCCAGCCCGCGGGCCGCCACCGCCACACGCCCGGCCACCCCCCGGAGGGCCCGCTCCCGCCACCCAGCTGGCCTCCGCTCCGAGGACGAGCCAGGCCTACTCGCCTCTCTCTCTCCCCGGCCTCCTCCTCTCTCTCGGGCACTAGGTCTCCCTGCCTCTCTCCAGACGGGAGTGCAGGCTGGGCTCTCGGGGCCTGGGCCGAGGGCAGAAGCTGCAAGCGGCCCCTTGGAGGGTAGGGAGCGCCCGCACCTGACTCCAGCAGCAGCTCCAAGGCTCTGATCCCTTTGGAGCCCGTCCCTTGGCACGTAGCATCTGGTTGCCTGTGGACACCACTGCCCCAGCCTCCAGCACCCATGGAGGGACCCCCCCACTCCTCCCAGGGCAGCTGACAACCAAGCAGTCCTCCCTCTCTGGGGCTCATGTGGCTTGCTCTCCAACTTTGATCCCATGTCAGCCAGCCTCATAGACCAGAGCCCACCGCCTTTTTATACATTCCAGAAGGCCTGGCCAGGCCGGTGTCTGCCTTCAGAGGCCCAGCATCTTCTGAGATGGCGCCAACCTCCTTGGGGTGGACATTGCCTCTTGCCCATCCCTGGGTGTCGTCTTCCCAATACAGTTCAGAATCCCCCGTCTGGGGTCAGACGTGTCTTCTCCGGGAAGTAGACTGAGGGGTCTTCTTGTCCTTGAATCCTCCCCCACACCTCCCATACCTGACGCTCTGGGACAGTAATACTGCCCACAGCAGAGCTGAAAATGAAGCTCAGACCAAGGGCGGACTCAGCCCCATCTTTCCCCCCTCAAACCCTGGCAGCTCTGCTGGAGTCCTCTCAGCTTTCTGCCAGCAGTCTTCCTCCCATCTGCTGCCAATCTGGCTGCAGCCCAGGAGCTGGAGAGATTCACGGCCCCCACCCCAGCAGGGAGAGGGGCTACCCTAAACCAGGAGCTCAGGGGCCCTGCTGTGCCCCCAGGGAGAGATGACATGCTGGACGTGGAAACCGACGCCTACATCCACTGCGCCAGTGCCTTTGTCAAGCTGGCCCAGAGCGAGTACCAGCTGCTGACGGACGTCATCCCTGAGCACCATCAGAAAAAAACCTTCGACTCTTTGATACAGGTCTGGCCCCACCCTGCCCTGACCAGACGCCCCAGGTGAGAGCTTTCCCTGCAGAAGCTTGAGTCTGGGCCAGGTTCCTAGCCCTTAACTCCAACCACTGCCTCCACCCCGATCCTGGGGCCTCTGAACTGGGTGGTTGTCCCGATTGGAGGCACACACCCCCCCACACACACTCTTCCAGGGGTCCTCACCAGCCATGGGAGCCAGCTGGCTGCCCCTCCCCTGAGCCCTCCCCCTGCCCCGCTCTCTCAGGACGCTCTGGACGGGCTCATGCTCGAAGGTGAGAACATCGTGGTGGCCGCCCGCAAGGCCATCGTCCGCCATGACTTCTCGGCCGTGCTCACCGTCTTACCCATCTTGCGGCACCTCAAGCAGACCAAGCCTGAGTTTGACCAGGTGCTCCAGGTACGTGGGGGCAGGGGGCCCCTTGGGGACACCGCCTCGCAGAGCCTCCCAGGGGAACTGCATTCTCTGCTCAGAGTGGGGGGGCAGTGGCAGCTTCCTCGGGGCCCTGGGCAGGTGGAGGTGCTCTCGGGGTAGTGAGAAGAGACAGCCCCCGGGGCAGGGGGCTGGGAAGGAGCAGGGCTCCTGAGCCCTGTGCAACCATGTGGCTACATCCTTAGGGCACAGCCGCCAGCACCAAGAACAAGCTGCCCAGCCTCATCACTTCCATGGAGACCGTGGGAGCCAAAGCGCTGGAGGACTTCGCCGACAANCCACCCCTGGATAAACGCTGCTTGTGTTTGCGGCCAACGTCTCGCTAGGTCACGAGCATGATTTCCGAGTTAAGCACCTGTCCGAGGCCCTGAACGACAAGGCCGGGCCACTGGCCGGTGAGTACCGCAGCCCAGCCCGCGGGCCGCCACCGCCACACGCCCGGCCACCCCCCGGAGGGCCCGCTCCCGCCACCCAGCTGGCCTCCGCTCCGAGGACGAGCCAGGCCTACTCGCCTCTCTCTCTCCCCGGCCTCCTCCTCTCTCTCGGGCACTAGGTCTCCCTGCCTCTCTCCAGACGGGAGTGCAGGCTGGGCTCTCGGGGCCTGGGCCGAGGGCAGAAGCTGCAAGCGGCCCCTTGGAGGGTAGGGAGCGCCCGCACCTGACTCCAGCAGCAGCTCCAAGGCTCTGATCCCTTTGGAGCCCGTCCCTTGGCACGTAGCATCTGGTTGCCTGTGGACACCACTGCCCCAGCCTCCAGCACCCATGGAGGGACCCCCCCACTCCTCCCAGGGCAGCTGACAACCAAGCAGTCCTCCCTCTCTGGGGCTCATGTGGCTTGCTCTCCAACTTTGATCCCATGTCAGCCAGCCTCATAGACCAGAGCCCACCGCCTTTTTATACATTCCAGAAGGCCTGGCCAGGCCGGTGTCTGCCTTCAGAGGCCCAGCATCTTCTGAGATGGCGCCAACCTCCTTGGGGTGGACATTGCCTCTTGCCCATCCCTGGGTGTCGTCTTCCCAATACAGTTCAGAATCCCCCGTCTGGGGTCAGACGTGTCTTCTCCGGGAAGTAGACTGAGGGGTCTTCTTGTCCTTGAATCCTCCCCCACACCTCCCATACCTGACGCTCTGGGACAGTAATACTGCCCACAGCAGAGCTGAAAATGAAGCTCAGACCAAGGGCGGACTCAGCCCCATCTTTCCCCCCTCAAACCCTGGCAGCTCTGCTGGAGTCCTCTCAGCTTTCTGCCAGCAGTCTTCCTCCCATCTGCTGCCAATCTGGCTGCAGCCCAGGAGCTGGAGAGATTCACGGCCCCCACCCCAGCAGGGAAAGGGGCTACCCTAAACCAGGAGCTCAGGGGCCCTGCTGTGCCCCCAGGGAGAGATGACATGCTGGACGTGGAAACCGACGCCTACATCCACTGCGCCAGTGCCTTTGTCAAGCTGGCCCAGAGCGAGTACCAGCTGCTGACGGACGTCATCCCTGAGCACCATCAGAAAAAAACCTTCGACTCTTTGATACAGGTCTGGCCCCACCCTGCCCTGACCAGACACCCCAGGTGAGAGCTTTCCCTGCAGAAGCTTGAGTCTGGGCCAGGTTCCTAGCCCTTAACTCCAACCACTGCCTCCACCCCGATCCTGGGGCCTCTGAACTGGGTGGTTGTCCCGATTGGAGGCACACACCCCCCCACACACACTCTTCCAGGGGTCCTCACCAGCCATGGGAGCCAGCTGGCTGCCCCTCCCCTGAGCCCACCCCCTGCCCCGCTCTCTCAGGACGCTCTGGACGGGCTCATGCTCGAAGGTGAGAACATCGTGGTGGCCGCCCGCAAGGCCATCGTCCGCCATGACTTCTCGGCCGTGCTCACCGTCTTACCCATCTTGCGGCACCTCAAGCAGACCAAGCCTGAGTTTGACCAGGTGCTCCAGGTACGTGGGGGCAGGGGGCCCCTTGGGGACACCGCCTCGCAGAGCCTCCCAGGGGAACTGCATTCTCTGCTCAGAGTGGGGGGGCAGTGGCAGCTTCCTCGGGGCCCTGGGCAGGTGGAGGTGCTCTCGGGGTAGTGAGAAGAGACAGCCCCCGGGGCAGGGGGCTGGGAAGGAGCAGGGCTCCTGAGCCCTGTGCAACNGAGAACTGCATTCTCTGCTCAGAGTGGGGGGGCAGTGGCAGCTTCCTCGGGGCCCTGGGCAGGTGGAGGTGCTCTCGGGGGAGTGAGAAGAGACAGCCCCCGGGGCAGGGGGTTGGGAAGGAGCAGGGCTCCCGAGCCCTGTGCAGCCATGTGGCTACATCCTTAGGGCACAGCCGCCAGCACCAAGAACAAGCTGCCCAGCCTCATCACTTCCATGGAGACCGTGGGAGCCAAAGCGCTGGAGGACTTCGCCGACAACATCAAGGTGCACTTCCTCTGTCCACGCCACCCAGGCTGGCAGGCAGGGCTGCAGGCAGGGCCACCAGCGACCGGCCTCAGGAACTCCTGAGAGCAGGCCTCCAAGTGGGGCGGGCCTGCCCTGCAGGGAAGCCAGCCAGCCAGCCAGCCGTGCTACTGGTCTCCTGTCAATACCCACGGGCCTCCCTTTCTTTCCCAGAGGCGCGCACTTGAGGCATCAAGTTCCTTTAGATCCCTCTTGCTTGTTTTTCATTTGTGCCCGATGGGGTGTCTTGACACTTGTCTGCCAGGAGGTGGCGCTGTGCGCCCACAGACGGGTGCGGGATGGGCTGGGGCCTCCTTAGGAGCTGTTTCAGGGACTCAGGCTGTCTGTCCCACAGAACGACCCGGACAAGGAATACAACATGCCCAAGGATGGGACCGTGCACGAGCTCACGAGCAACGTAGGTGCTACCGGGGACTCCTAGGGCGGGCGGGGGGCGCAGGTGGCAGGATGGGCTGGAGGCGCTGAGCGCCCTCTGCAGACAGGGCCTTTCTCTGGAGGCCAGACCCACAGGGTGAAGCGGCAGGCTTGCTCTCACCCATTTCACCTGTTTCACCTGCCCTCACCTGTCTGGAACGGTCAGAGGGGCTGCTCCGTGGGGGCTGATCCAGCCTTTGGGTCCTGCCCTTAACCTTCTTCTTGGCCCTGTTTTCTCCCCACGCAGGCCATCCTCTTCCTGCAGCAGCTCCTGGACTTCCAGGAGACGGCAGGCGCCATGCTGGCCTCCCAAGGTACTTGACACCTCCCAGCGGGGCCCCCACCCCATTCCTCCCTCCGAGCTGGAGACATGGGGTTAGCCCCCCCCAGGGGACACCTTCCTCTCTGGGTGAGGAGATTCCCCCCACCCTGGGGGGTGGAAAGGAATCATGGCCTGTGATGGGAACCCCCACCTCAAGCCTCTTGGACCATCAGACCCAGCATCAGGAGAGAGGGGTCTGACCACCTGCCCCGGCCTCCATCCCCCCGGCTCCCTGCACCATCCTCACCCTGAAGCGCGGACCCCACTTGTCTGAAAGTGTCTTTCGTACCCCACTCCCGCCTCCTTCTGCATTTCCCCACCTCCTCTTGTGTTGCCTGTCCTCCTACTTGGTCTCACGCTGCTGACTTGTTGAACAGGTTCGGCTGGCATCTCAGGGCCAGCCTGGTGTCTTCCTGTGACTGGGGTTGGGAAGTCAGCAGGTGGGGAGGCGTGCGCTGAGACCCAGCGCTGGGCCTTCCCTGTACCCCGTATCCTGGGGCCGCCTCTGGCCTGTCTTTCTCCTGATGTCCACTTTCCAGTATATCCCTGGCGTGCAGGGGTCTAGCCTGGGCTGTCCTGCTGTCTGTGTCCCGGCGTTCAGGGGCGTGGGCTGCTTGGCTCGGGTGTGGCGGCCGTCTCTAACCTGTTTTGCACTTTGCATCTTTCTCCCTCCTTTGTCTCCCCCCTTCCCCTCTGTGCGCACTGCCTCTCACTGCGTAGTTCTTGGGGACACATACAATATTCCTTTAGACCCCCGAGGTAAGCAGCAGGGCTTGGCAGCCCCATCCTCCCCCTCTAAAGCCCTGTGGGTGAGGCTCCCTGGGGACAGAGGCCCCTGGACAGGCTCAGGGCCCCAGTCGGAGTAGGGTCAGAGGGGCACGGGTTCCTTCAGGGTGCTCCTAACCCCTCAGCTCCCTGACCACCAGTTTCCATCTCTGGGCTTCTGCAGACAGCATCCTGCTGTGCCCAGCACCCTGACTACACCCTTTGGGCTGGTCCAGCCCTTCCCTGTCCCCTTCCTCCCCTGTCCACTCCCCAGCCCCCTGGCCTTGTGCTCTGTGTGGGCAGGACACCTCTGGTCTGATAGAGGAGGTTATGGGTGGTGGGGGAGAAGGTGCAGAGGCCATCAGGGGCTATTCTAAAACTCTGCTGCTAACAAATGGGATACATGGGCCTTGTAGGTACCACCCAGCTTGGGTAGGGGGAAGGGGCTGTCCCCACACCCATCCTGCCCGTCTTCCTGCTGGTCTTTGGGGGCCAGCTTATTAACCCCACCACCCAAGACCATGGAGGGGCCTCCCTGGATTCCAGAAGAGTCCCAGGAAGGGCTCCCCTCAGCTGGAAGGGAGCCCCGTAGCTCAGGACATACTCAGCTCTGTCTGAGGAAGGCCCCTCCCAAGGTTTCCCCAGCTGTTCCCCGGGCCAAGGGGAGGCCAGAGAGGGTCTTGGCTGCTGCCACCGCCACAGTAACAGGACTTCTCCTCTCGCAGAGACCAGCTCCTCCGCCACCAGCTACAGCTCCGAGTTCAGCAGGCGTCTGCTGAGCACCTACATCTGTGAGTGGTCCCCGCCAACCAGCAGCCCCAGGCCCCGGCCTCCCAGCCTCTTCCCTTCCTTCTCCTCTTTGTGTGCTCCTGCTAGTCCTGGCCCCACTCCTGAGGCCCCCCCCCACCCTGCCCCGACCTTTAGAATTACAACCTAACCTCTGGTTGGGGGGCTGTGGGGGCTGGGCCAAGGGCTCCCGAGTCTGGTGGGGTCTTGGGTCCAGGAAGGACAAGGAGCGGCGAGTGGGAGTTGGTTTGCGGATCAGACTGCCATGGTTGACCACGTCCTTCCCTGTGCAGGTAAAGTCCTAGGCAACCTGCAGTTGAACCTGCTGAGCAAATCCAAGGTGTATGAGGATCCGGCTCTGAGTGCCATCTTCCTGCACAACAACTACAACTACATCCTCAAGGCCCTGGAGAAGTAAGTGGCCACGGGGGCTGCTCGGGGCTCACCTGCCTCTGCCTGGCCTCCTGGGCATGGCCGTGCCCCCTGGTGTCACCCTTGGTGGGCCCAGGAGCCAGGGAGGAGGGAGGCAGGCTCCGCCGGGGTTGCTGCGGAGGCCAGCAGCCTGTTGGACCTCCTCTCTCTCCTCTCCCCACCTGCTCCCACCCCAGGTCTGAGCTGATCCAGCTGGTGGCTGTGACCCAGAAGACTGCCGAGCGCTCCTACCGGGAGCACATCGAGCAGCAGATCCAGACCTACCAGCGCAGGTGGGGAGCCCCCCACCTCGACCTGCGTACCCACCACTCACGCTTCCTTCCCAGAGCTTGGGGACGCCGGGCCCGGTCAGAGTGGGGTCAGTGGTGGGGAACTGCTGCCCAGTGGACCCCAGTCCTCTGCTTTTTAATCTCATTTGTTGGGGGTGGGAAGCCCCCGCCCACTCCCTACTCCTTGGCAGGGAAGGGGCGCTTTGCCAGTCTATTCAAGGGTGGTCTGCCAAGGGTGACAGCTAAGAATGGTTGACTGTCTGAGATGTGGGTAACCTTTTGGCCGAGCGAAGAACAAGGTCGCAAGGGCCCTTGAACTTGGCCGCGCCTCGCCCTCCGGGGCTGTCTCTGGCCCTCTCCTCCTGTTTCTGAGTTTGTGTGTCTCTCTCCCTTTGGGTGTTTCTTCCCGTGGCGGTATCTCCTTCTTCCTTCTTGTTTATCTGCTCCTCCTTTCTCATCTGCTTCTCCATCTAAACTGGCTGTGATGCCGACGTGAAGCGCAGTCGTCGGTGCTTAATCTATTGAGTGCTGTTTCCTGCCCTTAATTTTAAAAGCAAGCAGCTTGAACATTTTTATTCCCAAGGGGCGGGGAAATCTCAGCTGTGTTTTGCTCAGTTTTGACCCAAACCGATCCCTGCCCTCACCACCTACCCCAGTAGATGAAGAGATTAAAAAAAAAAAAACCCAGGAAAGGGAGCAGGGGCCTGAGGCTGTCCCTTTTCTGCCCTGTGCTTCCCTCCCTGCCTGGCAGTTGGTTAAAGGTGACTGACTACATTGCCGAGAAGAATCTACCTGTGGTCCAACCTGGAGTCAAGGTGAGCTGAAGGCCCGGGCTGGGGAGGGGAGGGTGGCGAGTGGATGCGGTGCTCTGTGTTCTCTCTGGGAAAACAAAATAAACAACCAGGATGAGAAAGCAAGGATGCGTGTGGCCCCGAGGGCAGAAGGGAAGGAGCCAGGGGCAGGATGCCTCTGCTCTGAGCTCCACTTTGCCATCTCCCCCGGCCCCCCAGCTTCGGGACAAGGAGCGGCAGATGATCAAGGAACGTTTTAAGGTAAATCAGGATCTTCTCCTCTCCATCAATTGATGCTGCTCCCGTAGCAACACAGACCCGAACATTTGTCTCTGGGTCACTGCTATTTCCCCCGTTTGGTGGCCAGGGCTTCAACGATGGCCTTGAGGAGTTGTGCAAGATCCAGAAGGCCTGGGCGATTCCCGACACGGAGCAGAGGGACAAGATCCGCCAAGCTCAGAAAAGCATCGTTAAGGAGACCTACGGGGCCTTTCTAAACAGGTGAGCCCTCCATCTTTGCCTTCCCAGCCCCACGCTCCCCCTCTGCTCCAAGTCAAAGACCTCTGGGCTCTTTTCTTTGAGAAAACATGGAGAGAGGGTGGTGGGTTCAGGTGGCAGACCCAGCGCCTGTGGCTTTGGTGTGGGGCCAGACCAAAACACAACTCGGGGCACCCTGTCAGGAGGGCCTTAGGCTGACGCAGGGCTGGGGGTGGGCCCGGCCTGTACCCCCTGACCTCAGCGCCTGGGCAGGTATGGCAGCGTGCCCTTCACCAAGAACCCGGAGAAGTACATCAAGTACCGCGTGGAGCAGGTGGGGGACATGATCGATCGCCTCTTTGATACCTCGGCCTGAGCTGCCGCTGCCCGTGCCTGGCTCTGCCAGAGCAGCTGTGTTACTGGACAGATAAACAGGTGTGAACTTGCCTCTGGGCCGGGTGAGTGTGGCATCCTTTGCGACAGGGGCCTTGCTCTGCCACCCGGCCAGGAGCCCCGCCCCCGAGTCCTCAAGTCCTGGTCCGCCCTTCCTCATGCAGCCCCCATTCCCCACCCAAGCAGCATTCCCCCAGAACCTTGGGGTTTGTCACCCTGACCACAGCCTGCAGCAGCCACAGGTTGGCTTCAAGACGAGAAGGACGGAGAAGGGACACAGGTCTGCGCCCACAGCTGCCTCGCGGGATGGGAGGAGGAGGGCTGAGTAGCCCTGCTTCCAGGCCAGCTCGGGACTGGGGTGGAAAATGCCCTTCAGGCCAGGCCTGAGGGTCGCGCTCAGAGGAGTAGCCACACCGCAGCCCCGGGCCCCGCAGAAAAGCAAGGGGATTGGACTGCTCTCAGACTCAGTGCAGAGAATGCCTGCCCCATCCCCACAGTCCTGCTGCCGGGGGTTCTATCCCCAGGGCGCGCCCGGTGGCTGAGCAGAAGTGCTCTCCCTGCCCTCTGAGCACTTGGCTGGAGCTCACAGAAGGGGTCCTGACCGTCCCGGGCCTGTATCGGGGGCTCCAGTGCTCCTGGCCCGGGGCTAAGCGGCAGCGGCTGCCAAAGGAGCAGTTAGGCAGCGTGTGGAGACGGGGGGGACCAGTGGACAGTGGTGAAACAGTCTGGAGCAGAGCGGGGCTCAGGGACGTGAGATGGGGCCCCACCTACTCCAACAAAAGTGAACAGCTGAGCGTGACAGAGACAGACCCCAGAGGCGCCCTTGCCCTGGGGTGATGTGTTTATTCCACACTCCTTGCTTACGTGCTAACAGGAAGGAGAGCTCGGGGTGGCTGAGGGAAGAGAGTCTACCTCCCTCCTGCTCCAGAGGCCCCGTCACAGCCCTCGCCCCCCAGGTCTGCAGCCCTGGGCCCTGCCCGTTACAGCCTGGGCTGCCCACCGTGGGGTGCAGCCGCTCCAGGGGCGGGTTCCGACTTGCATGTCGCCCACATCCAGAGCACAATGAAGACGATCTGGCTACACGCCACCCCTACCACATACACGCGGAAGAAGATGTGGTCAGCAGCCTCCGCCCAGCTCCTTCTGGACCCCTTCCCTGCTCCAGGGGCTTCTGTGGGGGCAGGAAGAGTAAAAGAAGACAGACTGCACGCTCTGCGTGTGCCCAAGGGTGAGCCCCAGAGAGCTAGTCTGCCCCTCTTCATCACATTCACAGCTAAGGAACATTCGGGTCTGGCCCCTTCTGGATCATCGTGAGTTGAAGAAATGCCCTCTGAGAGGCTGTGCAAGGCACGGGGTCATCCTGTGCTAAGTCACTTCAGTCGTGTCCGACTCTGTGACCCCATGGACTGGCGCCTGCCAGGCTCCTCTGTCCACGAGGGGGACAGGCAAGAACACTGGAGTGGGTTGCCGTACTCTCCTCCAGGGGATCTTCCCGACCCAGGGATTGAACCCATGTCTCTTCTGTCTCCTGCGTTGGCAGGCAGGCTCTATACCCCTAGTGCCACCTGGGAAGCCCAGGGAGTCTGAAGTCGCTGGGCCTTAGGGAGGCTGACTCTGCTCCCTGCTCCAGACCTGCTGCTTGTGAGCGCAGCCACGGTGGAGTCCCGACAGCAGAGCCGGCCGAGATGGGTGCAGGAACCTCTAAAGAGCCCGGTGACCTGCAGCCCCAGTCTGCCAGCTCTGCCCTAGGCCTCCTCCTCCACCACCCCCAGGAAGGGGCCCCAGCCCCTGCCCACCTTCAAGGTTAGGCCCTGGCTTCCCGCGGTCGTGCTGCTCCCCATTCAGCGCTGGACTGGGGCTGTCCTCTGCCCTGAGGTTGCCCCGGGCCAGAAGCCCGGTCAACAGCACAGTCTCGGTGGTGCTGACAAAGAGCAGCAGCAGCAGGATGGTGAAGTAGTAAACTGGAGAGGGGGTGGAGAAGAGTGGTCAGGAGCCAGGCCTGGCCTCGCGGGCCCCGGGACATGAGCAGAGGCACCCTGGCTCCGATGACAGCAGGCAGAGGCGGAGTGAGGCAGGCCCAGCACAGAGCGCCCTGGCCCCAGGCCAGCGAGGGCAGGGCCTTACCTAGCAGGGGGTTGCAGGAAGAGGAGCTGGGCAGGGCCTGTATCACGGAGGAGTGGAAGACGAGGTAGCTCAGAAGCAGGGTCACCTTGTAGGCGATGCGCTCAGTGTGGAGGGGCAGCAGCCCCCCGCACAGGTCAGCCAACAGCAGCGCCTCCCCAGGGACCAGGAGCGTTAAGATGGCCTTTAGCGCTGTGTTCTGCAGGCGCAACTGGAAGGAAGACAGGGCGTTCCAGGGAGTGCGCATAGAAGGGTGAGGTCACAGCCTCTGACTGTGCATCCCCAACACCCCCCTCAGCCCTCAGTAGCCACCTCCCAACTCACCGTTACTTGGAAGCAGGGTACCAGGTGCTGGGATGGGATTTGGGTTTTCAGATCCTGAACCACGAACTCCCTCTTGACACTCACAATCTCATTCACCGCGTGGACCTGGAACTCCAGCTCCCTCACTGAAGGGGGAGGGATGAAAACGGTGAACTCATAAATACCCTTTGCCTGCATCTTCCTNAAAAAAAAAATCTATTTTTTCGTGAGGTTTGTGTTCTTCTCTACTCAACTTCTGATTGTTTTTTTCCTAGACCTCCCTGTGCAGGGGGGACGGGCTCCCATTCCCTGGGTTCTCCTGCGGGTGTGGTGGAGAATGTGGTTGGATTCACCTTGCTGTCTCTGTCACACCAAGTAGACGAGTGAAAACAGTCTGGGGGTCTCGCCTCAGGACACACACAGCTGGTTTTCCTCAGCCTTGAGACATGCCTTGGGGCTGTGGAAAAGCACTTCTGAGAGTGTTTGAAGTTTTATAAAAATTGATCTCAAGCTTGTTTATTAGGACTGAGTAACACGTTACTTCTGGGCTACGGGTTTCTCCCTGTCACGGTCCACCTGGGAAGGTCCAGGCCAGCCACACATTCTTCTGCAGGGAGTTGGCCCATGTGTGCAGAAGTGGTTCTTGTTGGTTCTGTGGCAGACCTGAGCCGCCTGNCTTCTGGGCTACGGGTTTCTCCCTGTCACGGTCCACCTGGGAAGGTCCAGGCCAGCCACACATTCTTCTGCAGGGAGTTGGCCCATGTGTGCAGAAGTGGTTCTTGTTGGTTCTGTGGCAGACCTGAGCCGCCTGCATATGGGCTCTGAGGGGCCCTCTGCATACATGTGGAGAGGTATTTCTTGTTCCACTGTCCCTTCAGGATTACCTTTGTCTCCAAGATAGGTTTACAGAATAAGAATGTAATGTGTTTCAGGCTTCCTCTGTGGACATTTTACGCAGCCCAGGGAGAACCGTGAGAAGTTCTGCTCCAGAGATGAGTGGTCTTTGTCCCTGTGCAGTGTGGCTGCATAAGAGCAATACAGCCGACTGACGGCCTGTGATCCAGATCGGCCTTTCCCTTCATTGTGGTTTAAGATCTTTGTAAGATCCTAGGGGAGCGAAGAATTTTCTGGAAGCAGAGGGGAGGGAGATTTTGCTGCTGTTCAGTACCATGATGCAGAGTGTCCTTATTCAAAGGGAATGAAGTTAATACCTGGCAGTAAAGAGGTATAGCATTTTCGCATCATATTAATTTATTTTTACTTGAGCCATTCCTTCCCTAGGAAAGGACCCAGGTCCCACATAGCTAGTAAAACCAGATGGCTCTTTTCTTCTACTTAAGCACTCACTGCCCCAACTGCTGAACCCCACCGGTCTTAAAAGGGTATGGGCGGCATGTTTGCTGGATTGCACGGTACAGGCTGGTGCTGGAGCTCACTTGCCTGCTCACGATGTGGCTCTGGTGTGTGTGTGGCTGGTCCAGGGCTGTTTCCATATCTTATTCCAGTTGTTAACTCCGCAGCTGCCCCAGTCCACAGGATTTGTACTTTGAAAAACTTGGCTGGTTTGATTAAACGAGTACGAAGAATCTTACTGACTTGAGGTCCTTAATGGTGTGTGGTGTGAAGTGTGTTTCTGCAGAGCCAGGCTGGCTGGTATGGCAGCCACCTGAGCACACACGGCTGTTTACGTCGATTAGACTTACAGGTGCTCAGCAGCCGCCTGTAGCTGATGCCCGCACTGGACCCCACAGGGACCCACTGTCCAGAAGGTGCTGGCGGACGGCCCTGCTCTAGCCTGGAGTGTGTTCATGGTGTCTGGGTTTGCCTTTATGAATTTATAGAACAGCCATGCCCCTGATTTGTTCCTCAGTTACTGAACAACAAGAAAGTCTAGTAACTTATAAATAGAAAAGTATGTTTGATTTATATTGAGTAGTTTACAAGGAAGTTTTTTTTTTTTCCTTCCCCACACTGGAAACTAGGAAAAACACGAGAGCTCTTAAGAGAAGAAAAGGTTTTTCTGAAGGCCCCTCCCAAACATATCTTAAAGGAGTGGGCAGCACTGGGTTTTCTCTTGAGCTTTTTTGGAGGTCAAGCAATCAGATTGGATGTTAGTTTCTGTGGAAAGTCAAATATAATCATGGGAATGTTGATGTTCTAATGTCAGAGTGGGTCTGCCAGTAACACAAGTTCATCTCCTTTCTGCTTTTTGTCCATTCCCACCTGCTTAGTCAGATTCCTTAGGATGATAATGTGGTTTGGCAGGTATTCAGTTAATGAATCACTTTTTGCCTTATCCCGGTTGGCTGGCACAGGGGCAACGCCCTGTGCTTTGCAGAGACTGTTATTAAATGCTTGTCAACTTCATCTGCCCTGAGATGTTCTCAGCGTAGCTGTATGGAATAACTCCTATATGCAGGAAAACCTCATATGGCATTTAGGAGAGAAATATATCTTTGGTTATTAGTAATGTCATTAGTAATGTCACTCATCTGCTTGGGACTTAGAAGAAATCCAGTATCTACAACTCAGTTGGGTTACATTTGCAAGGGAAAGAAACTTGTGCTCTGCTTCAGAGTGAGGTGGCAGTGCCCCAGATCTAGTCCATAGGCTCTCCTGAGATGCCAGGTGCTGGTCCTGAGCTCAGGGAGAGGCACTGAAGGAGAACAGTAGAAGGGTGATAGAGGAGAGATGAAAGCCTCTGTTGGTTGATAGTTTAGACCNCAGTATCTACAACTCAGTTGGGTTACATTTGCAAGGGAAAGAAACTTGTGCTCTGCTTCAGAGTGAGGTGGCAGTGCCCCCGATCTAGTCCATAGGCTCTCCTGAGATGCCAGGTGCTGGTCCTGAGCTCAGGTAGAGGCACTGAAGGAGAACAGTAGAAGGGTGATAGAGGAGAGATGAAAGCCTCTGTTGGTTGATAGTTTAGATCAGTGGTATCGATGCTTTTTCAGTATGTTCACTTTACATCTGTACATACACGCTTCTCATTTCCATACAAATTAATGAATAAAACCATAAGAAAAATTGTATATGATGAAGAATATTAACAGTTTAAATGTTCTCTGATCCAGGCTGTTTTTTGGTTGGATTTGTGTGTTCGTGTCTAACGGAAGGAATCAAAGCGCTATCATGCCCTCCCATCAGAATACCGTGACTTACTCAAAAAGAAACTCTTTCACCACCTTCTGCCTTTGTTTAGGCTGAGAGTGAAGAAACCAAGGAGCGTCTGTTTGAATCCATGCTCAGTGAGTGTCGGGACGCCATACAGGCTGTGCGGGAAGAGCTCAAGTCAGATCAGGTAGGACTCTGAGCTGAGGTCCTCTTTGCTCTGTGTGCCACATTCGCAGAGCAGGCACTCTTATCCACTGTTGAATTTAGATGTGGCGATTGGCTGACCAACAAGAGAAGCCTCCTCTGGGCTCCACCAGGTTGAGAAACTCTTTTCCCTCTGTCCGGCTTCTTCTAATGGCTTCATGTTTTACCTGTTGAGCCTCTGGTCTCAAATTCATATCTCCAGTAGATTTCTCCAGCGCTCCCTTTTTCTAATAATATCACTGTGATTCACTCAGGCATCTAGGCTGAAAACCTCAGAACCATTTTTGTCTTTCTTCCCTGTTGGCAAAAAGCCTGTGTATTCTCCCTTTGTAATTTCCCTCTCCCTTTGTTCATTCCATCTGTCTCTAATAAACTTTTTTCTATTATGCCTGGACTCGTAGAGAAGTCACCTGATTTTTCTGTCCAGGCTAATCAAGAGATCCTTGACTTCTCCACATCTGTAAGGTTTCCTACCGTGTAAGGTCACATCTTGAGAGGTTCATCCCTTTAGGGACCATTCTTCAGTCAACCAGGAAGGCAGGAGCTGACAGCGCGAGGCATAGACCTTGGGTCTAAGACACAGGTCCTAAAACAGAGCCGTGGCCTGAGGACTGTCTGCTTTAATGCTTTGAGTGACTTTGTTGTTCCAGAAAATCCCAGGAGTTCTCTGATATTTGAGGACCTCAACTTCCTAGAGTCTGTGCCTGCGTTCCAGGGCACTTTGAGGTCCACACCATTGAATGAGATGGTAAGAGCCAAGGACGTAATCAGCCATTTTATCTCTACCTTCTCACTTTCTGCAGAAACAGAGAGATTACACCCTAGACGTGGAGTCGGGGAAGGTATCTAACCTTCAGTACCTGCACAGGTAAGAGACGTGACATGTTTACTTTTTAACCTTGCGTGATATGTCACTGGAGCAAAAGAGTATGCGCAGTGTTTATGTGCATTGTAATTCACTGATGCATATTAAAATATGAGTGCATCTGTGCACATTTTTGCATATGAGATTTGCAGTGTATATTATTCTAATATCCATATAATTTCCCGTTTTCGTACAACAGAAGAACTAGAATGTAACCGATAACTTTGAAGTTCCCTGTGGCCCCCTTGCTGATTCCTGCCCCTCTTCTAGAGCTCACCGCTCTCCTTCTGGGAGCGCCAGGCTCCTAGAGTGACTCTCCTCTGCGTTCTGAATGGCTTGCATTGTCCTGTCCACATTTAAGTTCAAGTTGAACCCAACTTTAATTCCATCTAGAGTTTATTTTTGAGTGCGGTAAGGATCCGCGTCACCTTTTTCCACGAGGGTGACGGATTGTTGCCGCGTGTGGTTTATGGGCCGGGGTGTCCTTCCCCGCTGGCGCGCAGGCGGACGTTCCACACTCCCTGTGCGCTGGCCTTCTGGACTCTGCTGCGCTGTCTGCACGGACGCCAGCGCCGTGATTTACTGGGACTTCATCACGGGTCTTGGTGTCTGGTCCAGCGCGTCTTCCGCCCACCCCCACCCCACCAGCTTTCTCCACAGGCACATCTTGACTGTTTTTATCCCTTTGCTCTTTCATACCCATTTTCAAATCGCCTTGTCAAGTTTAAGTTTTTTAAAAGATAGGTCATTTTGTTTCACAGAAGAAAGGAGGAAGAGGGGCATTTTTCAGACTTCCTGGGAGAAATAAACTTCCACTTCTCCCCACGTGCTCTTTCTTTGTGACCTAGAAATTTTTAATGTCTTAGTCACTGCTTACAACTTTTTAGTGAACCTGACAATATTTTCAGTCATTCCCAACCCCTGCCCCCCAGCCATTTTAATAAAAACAAAACCAAAAAAAACTCCTCTCTCTGCCTTAATCTCCATTCTTAGAGAATTTGGTATTACGTCGCATTGACTGCCCTATGGTTCAGATGCACAGAATATTAGCAGGAACAGTCCTTATCTCCCTTCTGTTTCAACAAGCCCATGCGAAACAAGGCTTTAGGAGGTCAGGGGCGTATTGATAGTTCACAGCCACAAACGGGCAAAGGCAGCCGGCAGCTTTCTAGCCTTGAGAGACCGGGAGAGCCTCAGCGGGGCTCAGGACACTTCCACACTGTGAAGCCCCCTTGCCCTGGGATCTGTCTTCCCAACTCTACATGGAGCTGGTATAGGGATAGTGAGCAGTTAGGACCAGAGGCCAGCTTTGAAGTCAGGAATCTAATAGCTCTTGTATTTTAATAAAGCTCTGGTATCTTAATAAAAATGTATCTAGATTGCTGTTCCACTGGGTGAATAACAGTTATTTGTTTTGAGAGTCTGATTTTTCTGCAGAGCTCTAGGAAAGCCCATCTCATGACTTCCCAGATGCAGCCACTTTTGAGGATCCCTGGTGGCCCAATGGTTAGGACTCCGCACTTTCAATGAGGGGGGCGCAGGTTCAGTCCACGGTCAGGAACTAAGTTCCCACAAGCCTCACAGTGCAGCCAAAGGAAAAGGAAGGGGCCAGTTTTAATTCTTTAACAAATTCTTTTGGTATTTACCTCCATGTGTGTAAATGACCCGTGCACGTTGCCACTTGTTGATTTGGGCTTTTAGCATTTATTACCACTTTCTTCTACAGCCTTCTCACCAGTTCTACTCCTGCTCTTCACCTTGACCCCTCTGGCCTTCCACCTGACTCCTACACAAGCTGTCTCATTTCCGATGCTATTTTATTTGTTTAGTCCTTATTTCAGGAACTAGTGTGCTATCCATCTCTCGTCTTAAGGACCAGCAGTGTCCTCTGAAATTGGTAACTCTCTAAAGATACAGAAGATATAATTCAAGTTAAAATCAAATTTTGTCATAAGGTCTCATGCAGGTCCCCTGTGAGTTCACCACTGAACAGCAGCCAGAGTCGAAGGCCCATGGAGGCTGAGGCCCAGGCCTCCCAGCCCTGCCGGCTGACACACCCTCACCCTCACAGCTCCCCAGGGCAGCCCAGCTTGTGGTCCAGTGCTCTTCCCAGCACATCCGCTTCCCTGAGCATCACCTGAGCTGACATGTGGTCCATTCCAGCTACCTGACTTACATCAAGCTGTCAACAGCGATCAAGCGGAACGAGAACATGGCTAAAGGGCTGCAGAAGGCCCTGCTGCAGCAGCAGCCGGACGATGACAGCAAGCGTGCCCCTCGGCCCCAGGACCTGATCCGGCTCTATGACATCATTCTGCAGGTGACCCCGGAGGGCTGGCAAAGCCTGTCCTGTGCGTGGGTTGGCTACAAAATGACGTAGCAAAAGGGTTGTCATAGCCAGGAGCTGTTGATGACTTGGTGAAAGACAGAAGTTCTTGTTTTCATACCAGTTCAGCCGTCCATGAACCTGATATCCAGACGTGTTGATGTGTTTTGTTGTTGTTTAGAGTCTTAGTCATGTCTGACTCTTTAGTGACCCTGTGGATTATAGCTGTCCATGGGGCCATGGACAGAATACTGGAGTGGGTTGCCATTCCCTTCTCCACGGGATCTTCCCAGCCCAAGGATCGAGCCCATGTCTCCTGCATTGGCAGGCGAGTGCTTTACCACTGAGCCCCAGGGAAGCCTGTGTGGATATGCAGACATGGGTAAACCCCCCGGTATCCATCACTGAGCACTTCCTGTGCAGGCTGGTCGCCCACGTGCCTTGACATGTCCTGGCACCACGCTGCCTCAGCCCCCTGGGAGCTCATCGGGGAGGGAGTTTGAGGCCCCCTGCCCACAGTCAAGGTGTGTGTGTAGGTGCCACTCAAGGGGCCCGTCCGAAATGAGAGTTCAGAACCAGAGGGATCCCCTCCAGCTGAGAGGGTCCTGGGAGCCTCTGAAGAAGGTGAATCGTGACTGAGAGAAAGGCCACGTGGGCTCTCAGGGTCAGGAGGGCGGAGGTGACACCAGGTGTGGCTGCGGCTGAGTCACTCATCACAGACGTCCCTGTTATCTGAAGCCCAGGCTTGCTCTTTCTACCCACGTCTGTCCTTCCAAATCTGTCAAACACTCAGTGTGGGTCCCCCTCTTCATGAGTTTTCCTGTTACATCTGTTGTGCAGAATTTGGTGGAATTGCTCCAGCTTCCTGGCTTAGAGGAGGATAGAGCCTTCCAGAAAGAGATAGGCCTCAAAACTCTGGTCTACAAGGCTTACAGGTACGTTCCCCTGGGATGGGCAGTGCGCCCCTCAACCATTGGAAGGCTCTAGAAGCTTTGGGAGCATGTCCCTGGAAGGTTGGGTTTTGGTTTTTGAAAGACATGAGCAGAGATGAACAGTTATGACCTAGATGAGTGGGCGGTGTAGGTAGCATTTGCAGCTGGACGACGTCCCTCCTTCCTGCCTGTCTTCATCTTCCTTCCTGTGCCTTTTCGGAATTACAGCTTTTTTGCAGAGTCAGCAGT
>SJYW01008231.1:760348-783014 GCA_006410735.1 Raphicerus campestris
GCTATTACTCATGGGAAAGGCCCTTTGGCTATTCGGGGCTGATCTCCAGAAGAGCCGCTCGCTGGCCGGGGTGCTTGGCAGCTGATCTGCCAGCTCTGCTCATTGTGTCAAGCTGCTCTCTGCCCAGGAGACGGGGCTCCTTCCTGCAGTGTTTCCCAGCCCTGCTGCTGTTGGTGTTGCCCACCCTCTGGGAAGTGGGTCGGAGGACTCTGGTAGCCCTTCCCCCTTTCTTGGTTGCTTGTAGAGGTTTTTATGACCTTTAAATACTAAAACAGCAGTTTACTGAAAAGCAGGAAGAAAATAATTCAGGGAGAGAATACTAAACTGCGGAGACTGGAGCTGAGGCTTAATCAACTGCCAAAATCCTGCTGCAGCAGCCCTCTTTTATTCAGCCAAGCTTTAGGTCTTCATGTCTTTAATATTGTCTTACTTTCTCATTTTTTTATTTTGCTTTGTTAATACTTGATCACACCTGAATTGTCTTGGTGGTGATCTGAGGATGTCACGCAGCCGGGGGTGGGGGCAGGTTAAAAATGTCTATAGGTTTGATGATTCTTATCCTCAGGTTATGACTAATACTTTAATATTTGACTGGAAGGAGATCATTTCTCCTTTTTGTTAAAAAAAAAAATCTATTTTTTCGTGAGGTTTGTGTTCTTCTCTACTCAACTTCTGATTGTTTTTTTCCTAGACCTCCCTGTGCAGGGGGGTCGGGCTCCCATTCCCTGGGTTCTCCTGCGGGTGTGGTGGAGAATGTGGTTGGATTCACCTTGCTGTCTCTGTCACACCAAGTAGACGAGTGAAAACAGTCTGGGGGTCTCGCCTCAGGACACACACAGCTGGTTTTCCTCAGCCTTGAGACATGCCTTGGGGCTGTGGAAAAGCACTTCTGAGAGTGTTTGAAGTTTTATAAAAATTGATCTCAAGCTTGTTTATTAGGACTGAGTAACACGTTACTTCTGGGCTACGGGTTTCTCCCTGTCACGGTCCACCTGGGAAGGTCCAGGCCAGCCACACATTCTTCTGCAGGGAGTTGGCCCATGTGTGCAGAAGTGGTTCTTGTTGGTTCTGTGGCAGACCTGAGCCGCCTGCATATGGGCTCTGAGGGGCCCTCTGCATACATGTGGAGAGGTATTTCTTGTTCCACTGTCCCTTCAGGATTACCTTTGTCTCCAAGATAGGTTTACAGAATAAGAATGTAATGTGTTTCAGGCTTCCTCTGTGGACATTTTACGCAGCCCAGGGAGAACCGTGAGAAGTTCTGCTCCAGAGATGAGTGGTCTTTGTCCCTGTGCAGTGTGGCTGCATAAGAGCAATACAGCCGACTGACGGCCTGTGATCCAGATCGGCCTTTCCCTTCATTGTGGTTTAAGATCTTTGTAAGATCCTAGGGGAGCGAAGAATTTTCTGGAAGCAGAGGGGAGGGAGATTTTGCTGCTGTTCAGTACCATGATGCAGAGTGTCCTTATTCAAAGGGAATGAAGTTAATACCTGGCAGTAAAGAGGTATAGCATTTTCGCATCATATTAATTTATTTTTACTTGAGCCATTCCTTCCCTAGGAAAGGACCCAGGTCCCACATAGCTAGTAAAACCAGATGGCTCTTTTCTTCTACTTAAGCACTCACTGCCCCAACTGCTGAACCCCACCGGTCTTAAAAGGGTATGGGCGGCATGTTTGCTGGATTGCACGGTACAGGCTGGTGCTGGAGCTCACTTGCCTGCTCACGATGTGGCTCTGGTGTGTGTGTGGCTGGTCCAGGGCTGTTTCCATATCTTATTCCAGTTGTTAACTCCACAGCTGCCCCAGTCCACAGGATTTGTACTTTGAAAAACTTGGCTGGTTTGATTAAATGAGTACGAAGAATCTTACTGACTTGAGGTCCTTAATGGTGTGTGGTGTGAAGTGTGTTTCTGCAGAGCCAGGCTGGCTGGTATGGCAGCCACCTGAGCACACACGGCTGTTTACGTCGATTAGACTTACAGGTGCTCAGCAGCCGCCTGTAGCTGATGCCCGCACTGGACCCCGCAGGGACCCACTGTCCAGAAGGTGCTGGCGGACGGCCCTGCTCTAGCCTGGAGTGTGTTCATGGTGTCTGGGTTTGCCTTTATGAATTTATAGAACAGCCATGCCCCTGATTTGTTCCTCAGTTACTGAACAACAAGAAAGTCTAGTAACTTATAAATAGAAAAGTATGTTTGATTTATATTGAGTAGTTTACAAGGAAGTTTTTTTTTTTCCTTCCCCACACTGGAAACTAGGAAAAACACGAGAGCTCTTAAGAGAAGAAAAGGTTTTTCTGAAGGCCCCTCCCAAACATATCTTAAAGGAGTGGGCAGCACTGGGTTTTCTCTTGAGCTTTTTTGGAGGTCAAGCAATCAGATTGGATGTTAGTTTCTGTGGAAAGTCAAATATAATCATGGGAATGTTGATGTTCTAATGTCAGAGTGGGTCTGCCAGTAACACAAGTTCATCTCCTTTCTGCTTTTTGTCCATTCCCACCTGCTTAGTCAGATTCCTTAGGATGATAATGTGGTTTGGCAGGTATTCAGTTAATGAATCACTTTTTGCCTTATCCCGGTTGGCTGGCACAGGGGCAACGCCCTGTGCTTTGCAGAGACTGTTATTAAATGCTTGTCAACTTCATCTGCCCTGAGATGTTCTCAGCGTAGCTGTATGGAATAACTCCTATATGCAGGAAAACCTCATATGGCATTTAGGAGAGAAATATATCTTTGGTTATTAGTAATGTCATTAGTAATGTCACTCATCTGCTTGGGACTTAGAAGAAATCCAGTATCTACAACTCAGTTGGGTTACATTTGCAAGGGAAAGAAACTTGTGCTCTGCTTCAGAGTGAGGTGGCAGTGCCCCCGATCTAGTCCATAGGCTCTCCTGAGATGCCAGGTGCTGGTCCTGAGCTCAGGTAGAGGCACTGAAGGAGAACAGTAGAAGGGTGATAGAGGAGAGATGAAAGCCTCTGTTGGTTGATAGTTTAGATCAGTGGTATCGATGCTTTTTCAGTATGTTCACTTTACATCTGTACATACACGCTTCTCATTTCCATACAAATTAATGAATAAAACCATAAGAAAAATTGTATATGATGAAGAATATTAACAGTTTAAATGTTCTCTGATCCAGGCTGTTTTTTGGTTGGATTTGTGTGTTCGTGTCTAACGGAAGGAATCAAAGCGCTATCATGCCCTCCCATCAGAATACCGTGACTTACTCAAAAAGAAACTCTTTCACCACCTTCTGCCTTTGTTTAGGCTGAGAGTGAAGAAACCAAGGAGCGTCTGTTTGAATCCATGCTCAGTGAGTGTCGGGACGCCATACAGGCTGTGCGGGAAGAGCTCAAGTCAGATCAGGTAGGACTCTGAGCTGAGGTCCTCTTTGCTCTGTGTGCCACATTCGCAGAGCAGGCACTCTTATCCACTGTTGAATTTAGATGTGGCGATTGGCTGACCAACAAGAGAAGCCTCCTCTGGGCTCCACCAGGTTGAGAAACTCTTTTCCCTCTGTCCGGCTTCTTCTAATGGCTTCATGTTTTACCTGTTGAGCCTCTGGTCTCAAATTCATATCTCCAGTAGATTTCTCCAGCGCTCCCTTTTTCTAATAATATCACTGTGATTCACTCAGGCATCTAGGCTGAAAACCTCAGAACCATTTTTGTCTTTCTTCCCTGTTGGCAAAAAGCCTGTGTATTCTCCCTTTGTAATTTCCCTCTCCCTTTGTTCATTCCATCTGTCTCTAATAAACTTTTTTCTATTATGCCTGGACTCGTAGAGAAGTCACCTGATTTTTCTGTCCAGGCTAATCAAGAGATCCTTGACTTCTCCACATCTGTAAGGTTTCCTACCGTGTAAGGTCACATCTTGAGAGGTTCATCCCTTTAGGGACCATTCTTCAGTCAACCAGGAAGGCAGGAGCTGACAGCGCGAGGCATAGACCTTGGGTCTAAGACACAGGTCCTAAAACAGAGCCGTGGCCTGAGGACTGTCTGCTTTAATGCTTTGAGTGACTTTGTTGTTCCAGAAAATCCCAGGAGTTCTCTGATATTTGAGGACCTCAACTTCCTAGAGTCTGTGCCTGCGTTCCAGGGCACTTTGAGGTCCACACCATTGAATGAGATGGTAAGAGCCAAGGACGTAATCAGCCATTTTATCTCTACCTTCTCACTTTCTGCAGAAACAGAGAGATTACACCCTAGACGTGGAGTCGGGGAAGGTATCTAACCTTCAGTACCTGCACAGGTAAGAGACGTGACATGTTTACTTTTTAACCTTGCGTGATATGTCACTGGAGCAAAAGAGTATGCGCAGTGTTTATGTGCATTGTAATTTACTGATGCATATTAAAATATGAGTGCATCTGTGCACATTTTTGCATATGAGATTTGCATGTGTATATTATTCTAATATCCATATAATTTCCCATTTTCGTACAACAGAAGAACTAGAATGTGACCGATAACTTTGAAGTTCCCTGTGGCCCCCTTGCTGATTCCTGCCCCTCTTCTAGAGCTCACCGCTCTCCTTCTGGGAGCGCCAGGCTCCTAGAGTGACTCTCCTCTGTGTTCTGAATGGCTTGCATTGTCCTGTCCACATTTAAGTTCAAGTTCAACCCAACTTTAATTCCATCTAGAGTTTATTTTTGAGTGCGGTAAGGATCCGCGTCACGTTTTTCCACGAGGGTGACGGATTGTTGCCGCGTGTGGTTTATGGGCCTGGGTGTCCTTCCCTGCTGGCGCGCAGGCGGACGTTCCACACTCCCTGCGCGCTGGCCTTCTGGACTCTGCTGCGCTGTCTGCACAGATGCCAGCGCCGTGATTTACTGGGACTTCATCACGGGTCTTGGTGTCTGGTCCAGCGCGTCTTCCGCCCACCCCCACCCCACCAGCTTTCTCCACAGGCACATCTTGACTGTTTTTATCCCTTTGCTCTTTCATACCCATTTTCAAATCGCCTTGTCAAGTTTAAGTTTTTTAAAAGATAGATCATTTTGTTTCACAGAAGAAAGGAGGAAGAGGGGCATTTTTCAGACTTCCTGGGAGAAATAAACTTCCACTTCTCCCCAGGTGCTCTTTCTTTGTGACCTAGAAATTTTTAATGTCTTAGTCACTGCTTACAACTTTTTAGTGAACCTGACAATATTTTCAGTCATTTCCAACCCCTGCCCCCCAGCCATTTTAATAAAAACAAAACCAAAAAAAACTCCTCTCTCTGCCTTAATCTCCATTCTTAGAGAATTTGGTATTACGTCGCATTGACTGCCCTATGGTTCAGATGCACAGAATATTAGCAGGAACAGTCCTTATCTCCCTTCTGTTTCAACAAGCCCATGCGAAACAAGGCTTTAGGAGGTCAGGGGCGTATTGGTAGTTCACAGCCACAAACGGGCAAAGGCAGCCGGCAGCTTCCTAGCCTTGAGAGACCGGGAGAGCCTCAGCGGGGCTCAGGACACTTCCACACTGTGAAGCCCCCTTGCCCTGGGATCTGTCTTCCCAACTCTACATGGAGCTGGTATAGGGATAGTGAGCAGTTAGGACCAGAGGCCAGCTTTGAAGTCAGGAATCTAATAGCTCTTGTATTTTAATAAAGCTCTGGTATCTTAATAAAAATGTATCTAGATTGCTGTTCCACTGGGTGAATAACAGTTATTTGTTTTGAGAGTCTGATTTTTCTGCAGAGCTCTAGGAAAGCCCATCTCATGACTTCCCAGATGCAGCCACTTTTGAGGATCCCTGGTGGCCCAATGGTTAGGACTCCGCACTTTCAATGAGGGGGGCGCAGGTTCAGTCCACGGTCAGGAACTAAGTTCCCACAAGCCTCACAGTGCAGCCAAAGGAAAAGGAAGGGGCCAGTTTTAATTCTTTAACAAATTCTTTTGGTATTTACCTCCATGTGTGTAAATGACCCGTGCACGTTGCCACTTGTTGATTTGGGCTTTTAGCATTTATTACCACTTTCTTCTACAGCCTTCTCACCAGTTCTACTCCTGCTCTTCACCTTGACCCCTCTGGCCTTCCACCTGACTCCTACACAAGCTCTCTCATTTCCGATGCTATTTTATTTGTTTAGTCCTTATTTCAGGAACTAGTGTGCTATCCATCTCTCGTCTTAAGGACCAGCAGTGTCCTCTGAAATTGGTAACTCTCTAAAGATACAGAAGATATAATTCAAGTTAAAATCAAATTTTGTCATAAGGTCTCATGCAGGTCCCCTGTGAGTTCACCACTGAACAGCAGCCAGAGTCGAAGGCCCATGGAGGCTGAGGCCCAGGCCTCCCAGCCCTGCCGGCTGACACACCCTCACCCTCACAGCTCCCCAGGGCAGCCCAGCTTGTGGTCCAGTGCTCTTCCCAGCACATCCGCTTCCCTGAGCATCACCTGAGCTGACATGTGGTCCATTCCAGCTACCTGACTTACATCAAGCTGTCAACAGCGATCAAGCGGAACGAGAACATGGCTAAAGGGCTGCAGAAGGCCCTGCTGCAGCAGCAGCCAGACGATGACAGCAAGCGTGCCCCTCGGCCCCAGGACCTGATCCGGCTCTATGACATCATTCTGCAGGTGACCCCGGAGGGCTGGCAAAGCCTGTCCTGTGCGTGGGTTGGCTACAAAATGACGTAGCAAAAGGGTTGTCATAGCCAGGAGCTGTTGATGACTTGGTGAAAGACAGAAGTTCTTGTTTTCATACCAGTTCAGCCGTCCATGAACCTGATATCCAGACGTGTTGATGTGTTTTGTTGTTGTTTAGAGTCTTAGTCATGTCTGACTCTTTAGTGACCCTGTGGATTATAGCTGTCCATGGGGCCATGGACAGAATACTGGAGTGGGTTGCCATTCCCTTCTCCACGGGATCTTCCCAGCCCAAGGATCGAGCCCATGTCTCCTGCATTGGCAGGCGAGTGCTTTACCACTGAGCCCCAGGGAAGCCTGTGTGGATATGCAGACATGGGTAAACCCCCCGGTATCCATCACTGAGCACTTCCTGTGCAGGCTGGTCGCCCACGTGCCTTGACATGTCCTGGCACCACGCTGCCTCAGCCCCCTGGGAGCTCATCGGGGAGGGAGTTTGAGGCCCCCTGCCCACAGTCAAGGTGTGTGTGTAGGTGCCACTCAAGGGGCCCGTCCGAAATGAGAGTTCAGAACCAGAGGGATCCCCTCCAGCTGAGAGGGTCCTGGGAGCCTCTGAAGAAGGTGAATCGTGACTGAGAGAAAGGCCACGTGGGCTCTCAGGGTCAGGAGGGCGGAGGTGACACCAGGTGTGGCTGCGGCTGAGTCACTCATCACAGACGTCCCTGTTATCTGAAGCCCAGGCTTGCTCTTTCTACCCACGTCTGTCCTTCCAAATCTGTCAAACACTCAGTGTGGGTCCCCCTCTTCATGAGTTTTCCTGTTACATCTGTTGTGCAGAATTTGGTGGAATTGCTCCAGCTTCCTGGCTTAGAGGAGGATAGAGCCTTCCAGAAAGAGATAGGCCTCAAAACTCTGGTCTACAAGGCTTACAGGTACGTTCCCCTGGGATGGGCAGTGCGCCCCTCAACCATTGGAAGGCTCTAGAAGCTTTGGGAGCATGTCCCTGGAAGGTTGGGTTTTGGTTTTTGAAAGACATGAGGAGAGATGAACAGTTATGACCTAGATGAGTGGGCGGTGTAGGTAGCATTTGCAGCTGGACGACGTCCCTCCTTCCTGCCTGTCTTCATCTTCCTTCCTGTGCCTTTTCGGAATTACAGCTTTTTTGCAGAGTCAGCAGTAAGTGAAAGACAGTGGGTCAGCTTTGGGCCTGCACTGTCAGTCAGCTCCAATATCGAGGAGTCTGCGGGTTAGCCTGGCAAACTGGAACAGTGAAAATGGTGAAATCTCCCACCCCAGGGAGTGAGCCTGACGTTAAAAGACTCGACAGTTTAGCCTAAAAGCAAGGGAATCCTTGATCTTGGGTGATTGTTGCTTAAGAATGCTGTGGTTCTTTCCTTCCCCATCAGGTGTTTCTTCATCGCTCAGTCCTACGTGCTGGTGAAGAAGTGGAGTGAAGCCCTTGTCCTATATGACAGGGTCCTGAAATACGCGGATGAAGTGAATTCCGACGCCGGAGCCTTCAAGAACAGCCTCAAGGTAAGCAGTGGGCTCGCCGGTTTCTAAGCCCTGAGCAGTTGGCCGTGAGGCCGTGATGCCTTCTCAGGCGGGTCCTGCTTGGTCAGCCTTGGGATGTGGTGCGCCCAAGTGCCTGGGGGCTGTGGGTGTAACTCGTGGCAGCATTCCAGGCTTGAAGAGGACTCAGGTACTAAGAGAGATGGCCTTCACCCGGTGCACAGCCCCTGAGCACCGTTCTCAGGCTAGGCTCCGTGTGGGAACTGCTTCCAAGGTAGATGTCTGGCTCTAAGTGGTGTGGGATGAGAATTGGGGTTTTTATAATACTTATTTGCTTTTTTGCACTGGGGCTTTTTTAAGCCCTTCAGTGAGTCTCCTCTGCAGCCAAGTGGAGAACCACTGGTGAAGCCTCTCCACACGAGGGCGTGGGGACCACCGGCAGCAGCATTTGGGAGCTTGCTGGAAATGCAGATTCTCAGGCCAGGGCACAGGTCTATGGAGTCTAAAAGTGTATTTTACTTTAGCAAAACTGCCAGGTGATTGGGTATATGTCAAAGCTTACATGCCAATCTGGTGTATTTTACTGATTTTTGAATGGCAGCTAGATTTTTAAGCTTATAGACTGTTGTGAGGTTACAGAGATTCTTAAAGCAGTGGTCCAGGGGACCCATGTATATTTTACAAGTAGAAACTATTCAGAAAAGCGGGTTTAAGGTTACTGTTATCAGTGTTAAAGCCAGTGTGGGAGTGTCTACCTGGAACAGCCCTGGGCTCAGCCATAGAGAAAACTCTGGTTTCTGCCTTCAGAGAGCTTGTGGTTTTGCTGCAGCCGCAAGACTTGCATAGGACCCACCTCCGAATACAAGAAGAAAGCGAAATAGGAGTAGGTGGGAGGCAGGCGGTGGGCAGTGGGAGGGGTGACCAGTTGTGGCAGCATGGCTGGGTGGGGTGGCGTTGGAATGTGGAGACAAACCAGTGTGGACGGTCTGTCTTCAGAGAGAAGTAAGAAGGGTTTCACGGAAACCTGTCTGCCCTAACATGCCGCGGTTTAGGTTAAGGAGGACTAAGAGGAAGCAGGCGTGAGGGGTGCAGCAGTATCCAGACCTGACCGATCATTCCAGATTCTGCCAAGTGAGAAGCTGAGGCAAAAGAAGGGCTGTGGGTGGGGGCCGAGGTCCTCGAGCCAGGCGGCCCGGCGCTGGGTCCCGCCCTGTGGCCCCCGGGGGCGTGACTGGGCACGCTCTTGGCCTCTCTGTGCTTTGTCCTCTCGCCCGAGAAATGCAGGCGCAGACTGTCTCGGGATTGCCACGAAGATGAGACTGACAGTTGCGTGAGCCGCTTAGGGCAGTGCCTGGTGCATGATCCGTCTGGTGCATGAAAAGTGTGTTAATGTTATCTGTCATTATTCTTATTTTCAGGCAGTATTACTTAAGACATGGCATAGATTTATCCCCTTGAAACAGGCTAGTTTCTATGTTTTGCCTTTTTTAATAGGGAAAATGTTTAAATTACTGAAATCCATGAAAACACCAGTCGGGTTACTTAGCTCAGGTTAGTTTGCTGCACCTCTCTGGCCCGGCCCCGGCTCACGGGTCCCTGTCTCCCTCACTGTCACAGGACCTGCCGGACGTGCAGGAGCTCATCACACAAGTGAGGTCGGAGAAGTGCTCCCTGCAGGCGGCCGCAATCCTGGGTGAGCCGCGCGCCTCCTCCCTGCGGCCTGTGTCCCCAGACTCCCCTTCTCTGCTGCTCCTCTTCTCTCCCACCCCCCTGTACCACTGGTGTAAGACTGAAAGGGGTTGTCTCCGTTCATCTGTGAGATTTTAGTTTTTCCTGCCATTTCTTCTGCCCCCATGAGGCAACAGGTTATGTGGAAGAATCTAGAGGAACCCTGGCATGCGGTCCCTCTGCCTGTCCCAGGGAGCCATGCCGGCTGCACTGGGCTGAGCACTCTGGTTCTGGGTGTGTGGTCTGTTATCTGCATGACTTGTCTGCCTTGGGTTGGAGAGGGCTGACTCCCCACAGATGGGCTGCCTTTATCCCTGGGGTTTAGGATCCAGGTGGATGATAGGTATCATTCGAGCCTGTTGCGTTAAGTCCATGTTCTCACTGAATCCGGTGAAACTTTCAGATACAAATGATGCCCACCAGACAGAAACCTCTTCCCAAGTCAAGGACAATAAGGTAAGTCTAGGATGTGGCTTTTGAAGAATAAAGAGGATTTCGTGACTCCCTAGGAGCGTGTACTCATCTGTAGAGCAGAGGGCCCTTGATTTCTCAGGAAAGACCCTCCCTTCCCTGCTCCTTTTACTCTGAACCTGAAAGCTGCCTGTGTTATATAGTTAGGTTAAGTTATCTTAAGTTAGGTGTCATGTAAATGGTCCCAAATAAAGTTAGGGACCTGCTGTGCGCTCTGGCTGGGAGCTCTGGCTCTGACTCAGACAGTGGACAGGCGTGTATCCCACTCCAGCCCACCACTCTCAGCCTCTCTAGATTTCAGTGACTCTCAGCTATAAATAAAGTGAGGACATAATAGCCCCTCACAGGAGGTTTGTGGGGATCGAATATTCCACTGATGGGCTGATTAACTCTGGGTTCCTGCTTTGGTTTGACTTCCAGCCCCTGGTTGAACGGTTTGAGACCTTCTGCCTGGACCCTTCCCTCGTCACCAAGCAAGCCAACCTGGTGCACTTCCCGCCGGGGTTCCAGCCCATCCCCTGCAAGCCTTTGTTCTTTGACCTGGCCCTCAACCACGTGGCTTTCCCGCCCCTCGAGGACAAGCTGGAGCAGAAGGCCAAGAGCGGCCTCACCGGGTACATCAAGGGCATCTTTGGATTCAGGAGCTAACCAGGCCCTTCCTCAGGGAGGGGAGAGTCTGACTCTCAGTCTGTGTTGTGAGAAAACCCCAGCAGGTTTCGTGACATTAAGTCCAGGTCCGCGTCGGCCCAGGGCAGAGTGTGCCGTCCTCGGGCCGCCTTCCTGTGTCTCGTGTGTGTGTACACTTCGTTCCCACCCGGTGTGCTGGGAGGACGCCCTGTTGTCTTCTGGTAAACGCGTGCAGGGCCCTGTGTTGTCCTCCCCGGGGAGGGCCCCTGCCACTGGTCTCGTCTGAGCCACGGTCCGGAATGTTTTAGTGGGGTCCACACCTGGCCCGGACGGGGGCTCGCATGCTTTGTCGTGTTTCTTCAGTACCATGGATTTGAATGAACTCATCCTTGCTGTGAGCACCCAGGAGCCCTTGAAGAGTTGGTCTGAGACGAGGAGACGTTGGCAGCGTCACCCCAGGGTTACAGTCAGCCTTATTCCCCTCCACCTCCGAGCAAAAGTTGAGAAGTTTCAGAACAAGCAAAGAGCTCTATTTTTAGAAGAAATATGTTACCCTCAGAAATGATGAAAACAAATCTTCTATTAAAAGGCAAAGATGCTGGCTGCTCTGCCCGTTCTTTACACTCCCTCTTTCCCGTCTGGTCCCGGCTCTCTCCTTGGGAGCCTTGTTNTGTGAGGTTACAGAGATTCTTAAAGCAGTGGTCCAGGGGACCCATGTATATTTTACAAGTAGAAACTATTCAGAAAAGCGGGTTTAAGGTTACTGTTATCAGTGTTAAAGCCAGTGTGGGAGTGTCTACCTGGAACAGCCCTGGGCTCAGCCATAGAGAAAACTCTGGTTTCTGCCTTCAGAGAGCTTGTGGTTTTGCTGCAGCCGCAAGACTTGCATAGGACCCACCTCCGAATACAAGAAGAAAGCGAAATAGGAGTAGGTGGGAGGCAGGCGGTGGGCAGTGGGAGGGGTGACCAGTTGTGGCAGCATGGCTGGGTGGGGTGGCGTTGGAATGTGGAGACAAACCAGTGTGGACGGTCTGTCTTCAGAGAGAAGTAAGAAGGGTTTCACGGAAACCTGTCTGCCCTAACATGCCGCGGTTTAGGTTAAGGGGGACTAAGAGGAAGCAGGCGTGAGGGGTGCAGCAGTATCCAGACCTGACCGATCATTCCAGATTCTGCCAAGTGAGAAGCTGAGGCAAAAGAAGGGCTGTGGGTGGGGGCCGAGGTCCTCGAGCCAGGCGGCCCGGCGCTGGGTCCCGCCCTGTGGCCCCCGGGGGCGTGACTGGGCACGCTCTTGGCCTCTCTGTGCTTTGTCCTCTCGCCCGAGAAATGCAGGCGCAGACTGTCTCGGGATTGCCACGAAGATGAGACTGACAGTTGCGTGAGCCGCTTAGGGCAGTGCCTGGTGCATGATCCGTCTGGTGCATGAAAAGTGTGTTAATGTTATCTGTCATTATTCTTATTTTCAGGCAGTATTACTTAAGACATGGCATAGATTTATCCCCTTGAAACAGGCTAGTTTCTATGTTTTGCCTTTTTTAATAGGGAAAATGTTTAAATTACTGAAATCCATGAAAACACCAATCGGGTTACTTAGCTCAGGTTAGTTTGCTGCACCTCTCTGGCCCGGCCCCGGCTCACGGGTCCCTGTCTCCCTCACTGTCACAGGACCTGCCGGACGTGCAGGAGCTCATCACACAAGTGAGGTCGGAGAAGTGCTCCCTGCAGGCGGCCGCAATCCTGGGTGAGCCGCGCGCCTCCTCCCTGCGGCCTGTGTCCCCAGACTCCCCTTCTCTGCTGCTCCTCTTCTCTCCCACCCCCCTGTACCACTGGTGTAAGACTGAAAGGGGTTGTCTCCGTTCATCTGTGAGATTTTAGTTTTTCCTGCCATTTCTTCTGCCCCCATGAGGCAACAGGTTATGTGGAAGAATCTAGAGGAACCCTGGCATGCGGTCCCTCTGCCTGTCCCAGGGAGCCATGCCGGCTGCACTGGGCTGAGCACTCTGGTTCTGGGTGTGTGGTCTGTTATCTGCATGACTTGTCTGCCTTGGGTTGGAGAGGGCTGACTCCCCACAGATGGGCTGCCTTTATCCCTGGGGTTTAGGATCCAGGTGGATGATAGGTATCATTCGAGCCTGTTGCGTTAAGTCCATGTTCTCACTGAATCCGGTGAAACTTTCAGATACAAATGATGCCCACCAGACAGAAACCTCTTCCCAAGTCAAGGACAATAAGGTAAGTCTAGGATGTGGCTTTTGAAGAATAAACAGGATTTCGTGACTCCCTAGGAGCGTGTACTCATCTGTAGAGCAGAGGGCCCTTGATTTCTCAGGAAAGACCCTCCCTTCCCTGCTCCTTTTACTCTGAACCTGAAAGCTGCCTGTGTTATATAGTTAGGTTAAGTTATCTTAAGTTAGGTGTCATGTAAATGGTCCCAAATAAAGTTAGGGACCTGCTGTGCGCTCTGGCTGGGAGCTCTGGCTCTGACTCAGACAGTGGACAGGCGTGTATCCCACTCCAGCCCACCACTCTCAGCCTCTCTAGATTTCAGTGACTCTCAGCTATAAATAAAGTGAGGACATAATAGCCCCTCACAGGAGGTTTGTGGGGATCGAATATTCCACTGATGGGCTGTGATTAACTCTGGGTTCCTGCTTTGGTTTGACTTCCAGCCCCTGGTTGAACGGTTTGAGACCTTCTGCCTGGACCCTTCCCTCGTCACCAAGCAAGCCAACCTGGTGCACTTCCCGCCGGGGTTCCAGCCCATCCCCTGCAAGCCTTTGTTCTTTGACCTGGCCCTCAACCACGTGGCTTTCCCGCCCCTCGAGGACAAGCTGGAGCAGAAGGCCAAGAGCGGCCTCACCGGGTACATCAAGGGCATCTTTGGATTCAGGAGCTAACCAGGCCCTTCCTCAGGGAGGGGAGAGTCTGACTCTCAGTCTGTGTTGTGAGAAAACCCCAGCAGGTTTCGTGACATTAAGTCCAGGTCCGCGTCGGCCCAGGGCAGAGTGTGCCGTCCTCGGGCCGCCTTCCTGTGTCTCGTGTGTGTGTACACTTCGTTCCCACCCGGTGTGCTGGGAGGACGCCCTGTTGTCTTCTGGTAAACGCGTGCAGGGCCCTGTGTTGTCCTCCCCGGGGAGGGCCCCTGCCACTGGTCTCATCTGAGCCACGGTCCGGAATGTTTTAGTGGGGTCCACACCTGGCCCGGACGGGGGCTCGCATGCTTTGTCGTGTTTCTTCAGTACCATGGATTTGAATGAACTCATCCTTGCTGTGAGCACCCAGGAGCCCTTGAAGAGTTGGTCTGAGACGAGGAGACGTTGGCAGCGTCACCCCAGGGTTACAGTCAGCCTTATTCCCCTCCACCTCCGAGCAAAAGTTGAGAAGTTTCAGAACAAGCAAAGAGCTCTATTTTTAGAAGAAATATGTTACCCTCAGAAATGATGAAAACAAATCTTCTATTAAAAGGCAAAGATGCTGGCTGCTCTGCCCGTTCTTTACACTCCCTCTTTCCCGTCTGGTCCCGGCTCTCTCCTTGGGAGCCTTGTTGCAAAATCCTGTCCCGTCACATGCTTCCTGACTTCCTGGCAGTGCGGGTCTGTCTGATGCCTGATAAGAGTGTAGAGGCCCTACAGGATTTCCCCACCTGTAATTTTTATATGCCGTCACATTTTAGTCAGTTTCCTTCCTTACTCTTGTTTTTTCTCAGTCACTTTTTTATCTCTATTACAGCATCAACAATAGAATTCCCAAAAGCAAGGTCGGACAGCAAGGAATAAAAGTGACTTAGACATGAGATGCATGAAGCCCTGTGGGCTCAGTGGGCCACTGTCTTCCGGATGGACCGCGGGGCGGCTTGCCGGAAGTGGTGGGAGGAGGNGGTGCGGAGGTGGGGGCCGAGATGAAAGGCCTAGCACCCGATAGGGATCAGGGCGAGGACACAGAGGCTGGGCTTCTGGGCGGACAGGAAAGACGGTGGTTAAGACTCTCACTGGAGTGACCTGTCCCCCCTGGGGCTCTGGGCCCTGCCCAGGGTGGAGTGGGCTCCTCCCGGCCGGAGCAGCCCTCCCAGGATTCCGGACCTGGAGCTCCCGGCCCCAGGGCAGCTCCGGTCATCTCCTTCCCCTCGGCCCTGTCCTCCAGCGGCTCCAGGAGGGCACATCAGTCCCCTCCCGTACAGTCCATTTTTTCCTACTTATGGAGCACCTACTGTGTGCCAGGACTGCTCTAGGCCCTGGGGATGCCATCGTAAACAGAATCGACAGGTCCCAGCCTTCAAATCCATTTAGAGGAGTAAAAACAATCACTCACGGGGTGCTGACAGGACGCTAATTTTCTTAACACAGTAACACGGTGAGGAGGTGGATATTACTAGAGCGTTGACCTCTAGGTGAGGAACCTCGGGCCCAGAGAGGTTNCAGGATTCCGGACCTGGAGCTCCCGGCCCCAGGGCAGCTCCGGTCATCTCCTTCCCCTCGGCCCTGTCCTCCAGCGGCCCCAGGAGGGCACATCAGTCCCCTTTCGTACAGTCCATTTTTTCCTACTTATGGAGCACCTACTGTGTGCCAGGACTGCTCTAGGCCCTGGGGATGCCATCGTAAACAGAATCGACAGGTCCCAGCCTTCAAATCCATTTAGAGGAGTAAAAACAATCACTCACGGGGTGCTGACAGGACGCTAATTTTCTTAACACAGTAACACGGTGAGGAGGTGGATATTACTAGAGCGTTGACCTCTAGGTGAGGAACCTCGGGCCCAGAGAGGTTAAGTAACTTGCCCAAGACCACACAGCTGCAGGGACAGAGGAAGATAAAAACCAGAGTTCTTTCAGACTGTCCCTTTGTCGCACGGCCCTTCTGCTTGGAGGGGGCTTGTCTTTGGACCCCTGGTTCAAGGCCTAGCCCGTGTTGCCATCCCTCCCCAGGGACGGTGACCTCCCAGGGTGCTGTGCTCCTGAGGCTTAGACCACGCTCTTATTAGGTCTGCTTGTCCCTCTAGGCCCCAGAGAGTGAGCTGGAGCCCACAGCTGGCACCCTGTAGAGGCTGGGAGACGGCCCTGGGAAAGGACCCCGGTTCAGGCTCATCCTCTGCTCCTCCTGGCTGTGCCACCTGGAGCAAGTCAGGTCCAAGCTTGGGCTATGAACCCAAGAACCTGGAAAGTGTTGAGGTTCCCTGGCAATCTCGTGGCCCACCTCCCCCACCGGGTGCTGGGTGTCTCCTCTACAAGCTTGCTAATCCCGGGCGGGCAGGCCCTGCAAAGCCTGGGGAGACAGGACTGGGGTGGGAGGAAGCTAAGCTGGGGGACTTGCTGCTGCTCTCCTGCCCGCAGCCACCCGCCCCTCCCAGGGTCCAGCTGTCCTGCCTCAAGTATTAGGGGCTGAGCCAGTGAGTCATGTGCTCCCCATGGGCTGCCTGCCCTCCAGCCTGAAGCAGCAGCAGATGAGCAGGGTGGGGTCGGGAGGCACTTCCTTGACAGGGAGATGGCGGCTCCACAGGGCCACCCACACCCAGGACCCTTACTTTCTGAACCCTCACTGAAGGCAGAGCCCCCCGCCCAGTACTGTGTAGCTCACACAGAGGCCGGGGCTCCCCAGGTCTTGACTCCACTCCCCGAGGGCTCTGAGCTCAGCTGTAGGGCAGGGCGGGGTGGGTGGAGGCAGGGGATCACACTCAGGTGGGCAGACTTCTGCCCAAGGGAAACGGGGAACTTTGCCAACCAGGCTGCCCTCTGTCTCCACCCCTCATCAGAGCCGCCACTCAGGAGCTGGCCCTGCTGATCTCCCGCATGCAGGCCAATGCCGACCAGGTGGAGAGGGACATTCTGGAGACCCAGAAGAAGCTGCAGCAGGTGAAGCTGGGGGAAGATGGCAGGGTGCGGGGGCGTGAGAGACTTGTTGCCATGCCTGGTGGTCCCAGAGGTGCCCACTCGCCTTGGTAAAGATACACAGACGGTCCTGTCCTTCCCTGGTCACTCCCCAAACACAGTGGGAGCGAGGGCTTGGCACACCTTCTCTGGTAGGTTCGTCATCATGGCACCCCTTCTATAGTGACATCAAAGCAGAGCTCTTCACCTGATGTTCAGGGGGCTCTTGACCTGGTTCTGCCTACCTGCTCAGAACACCCCATTTTCCATTTCTCCCCAGGCTTCCTCTAGGCAGGAACGTCTGTTCCTTTTTTCTGAAATGTGCTCTCCTCACCACTTCACCCCAAAGCCCTCACACCTGCAGAAAGCCCTCTCTGATTGCTTCCTGCAGGGGGGTCAAAAGACCCCCCTGTGTCCCTGAGTCCGCCTCACTGGTGCTCACACTTCGCCCTCCCCCAGTGTGGGCACCAAAGTTGGCCAGGGCCCCTGGGATGGCAGGGGGGCTCAGGCAGCAAGGATACCCTCCCCGCCTCAGGACCAGCAGCACAGCGAGCAGCGCCAGGCCCTGCAGCACCGGCAGGAGGTGGGCCGCAGCCTGAAGGAGGCCGAGGTGCTGCTGAAAGACCTCTTCCTGGATGTGGACAAGGCCCAGAGGCTCAAGCACCCACAGGCCGAGGAGATCGAAAAGGAGTGAGTGTGGGGCGGGGGATGGCAGTGGCAGGAGCTGGGGGTCCCGGATGGAGGGGCCGGGGGTCTCGGCGGAGCCCCAGACCCAGCTCCGACCTGCTGGCCACTTCCTTGGCAGCATCAAGCAGCTGCACGAACGGGTGACCCAGGAGTGCGCTGAGTACCGCGCCCTGTACGAGAAGATGGTGCTGCCGCCCGACGTGGGGCCCAGGGTCGACTGGGCGAGGGTGCTGGAGCAGAAGCAGGTCTGGGGTCACCCAGCAGCCATCAGAGGGAGACGCAGGGCTGCACTTCAGGGCTGATGCATCCTTGGGCTTGGGTGGGGGCTGGGTCTCTGAAAAGGGAGGGGGCAGAAGAGACCATGGAATTGTGCGGGGCTTCCTGCAGGTTGAGAGCTCGGCTGGGATGAGGTGAGGTGGTGAGGAAAGGATATTTCAGAAAAAAGGAACAGAGGCTCCTGCCTGCAGGAAGCCTGAGGTGTGGAAAAAGGGCTTTTCTGGGCAGGGAGGGAGAACCAGGTCAAGGGTCCCCGGAACATCAGGTGAGGAATTGTGCTTTGCTGTCACGACAGAAGGGGTGCCGTGATGACAAGGAAAGGACAGCTCAGTTCAGTTCAGTCACTCAGTTGTGTCCAACCCTTTGAAGGGACAGAGGAGGGCATGGACAGGGCAGGGTGTGTGCAGGCTCAGGAGCCAGGCTGGTGGTGTCCAGGCAGGAGGCAGGGCAGAGTGGGGAGATTTTCAGAGCTGAGCCTTGAGACTTGGGGACCAGCGGGATTCAGGATCCACAGTCACATGACCCTGAGGCCTCAGCCGGGGCCGCTGGAGACTAGCATGTTCCCCAGTGTGTCCCATGTGGTGCTAGAGGTAAAGAACCCACCTGCCAATGCAGGAGACATAAGAGACGCAGGTTCAATCCCTGGGTCAGGAAGATCCCCCGGAGAAGTACATGGCAACCCACTCCAGAATTCTTGCCTGGAGAATTCCATGGACAGAAGAGCCTGGTGGGCTACAGTTCCTGGGGTCGCACAGAGTCGGACACGACTGAAGTGACTTAACACATGCCTCAGAGTGAGCTGCAGCCATTCACCCAGGCAGCGCCTGGCCTGCCCATGCTCTGCCCAAATGACCAGCTCCATCCCCTGCTGATGGGGATGCTGGGTGTGGGGGGAGGGTGGGTGTGGGTCTCCCCACCCCAGGCCCTGTGGCAGAGCTGAGCTGCCAGCTCTTCTGCAGAAGCAGGTCTGTGAGGGCCAGTACGGCCCGGGCATGGCGGAGCTGGAGCAGCAGGTCGCCGAACACAACATCCTGCAGAAGGAGATCGAGGCCTACGGGCAGCAGCTGCGGACCCTCGTAGGGCCGGTGGGTGAGCCGTTAGACACAGGCCCCTGTTTGGTCCCCGCCCTGGTTCCCTTTCTCCCATCAGAGCCTGAGCGAGGTCTGGCTGGTCTTTGGTGACTGGGGATGGAGGAGGGGCAGGGGAGGCCCAGGAATGTGGGTGCGTTCTCCCTTGCACCTCCTCTCTCACTGGGCCTGCGTTTTCTCCCCCTTGGTCGAGGCAGGACGCAACCACCATCCGGAGCCAATACCGGGACCTCCTGGTGAGCCCCAGGCCGGGCTGGGTGGGCTGTCTGCACCCTTGACGAGGCCAGCCTTCCTGGGCGCAGCCTGATGGTGCCTCTCTACCCGTATCCGAGCGCAGAAGGCCGCCTCGTGGCGAGGGCAGAGCCTGGGCAGCCTGTACACGCACCTGCAGGGCTGCACGCGCCAGCTGAGCACCCTGGCCCAGCAGCAGCAGCGCATCCTCCAGCAAGACTGGAGCGACCACCTGGCTGACCCTGCAGGCGTGCGGAGGGAGTACGAGGTCAGCGGCGGTGGGTGGGGGCGGGGTGGGTGAACAAGGCCGGCCTGGTCCTCACCGCCAGCGCCCTGCCTCGATTCTCTTCCAGCACTTCAAGCAGCAGGAGCTGCTGAGCCAGGAACAGTGCGTGAACCAGCTGGAGGACGACGGGGAGCGCATGTTGGAGCTCGGGCATCCGGCCGTGGGGCCCATCCAGGTGCGAGGGCTGGACGCTCCCTGCTGCCTCGGTCAGGGAGCTTCCTGGGGAGGCTGGGGAGACCGGGCCCGGGCCAGTGGGGGCAGTGGGCAGGGCCAGGTCGGGCGTGGTCTGAGGCTCCGTACTGCTGCCCCCAGGCTCACCAGGAGGCCCTGAAGGTGGAGTGGCAGAACTTCCTGAACCTTTGCATCTGCCAGGAGAGCCAGCTGCAGCACGTGGAGGACTACCGCAGGGTGAGCGGGGCAGGGCCGGCGGGGGGCACGATGGGCATCTCGGGGGGCCAAGGCACCTCACAAAAATGACAGAGCTGCATCATTGTGACTGGGTCCCAGAGGAAAATAATGTCACCCACGAATTCTCGACAGGGTGGCGTCACTCCTAGGGGTGTGAATGTTGGTTCTTGAAAGTGAAAAAAAAATAAATCACAGATATGCATATGTAAATGATATAAAGAATATCTGTGATATTAAAATGTCATGCCAATGATGGGGAAAGTAAGGACGAAAAAAGGGAAAAGTTACTTAGAGGTATGTCTCTGGTGCCCCAGCAGTTAAGACTCTGCACTCCCAATGCAGGGGGCCCGGGGTTCACTTCCTGATCAGGGAACTAGGTCTCATGCAAATAAGAGTTCTAACACCACAACTAAAGGTCCCACACGTTCAGCTAAGACCCGCACAGCCAGATAAGTAAATTAATTAAAAAAAAATTTTAATAAAAGCTCCTTAGAAGGTTCATATTGACATAAGAGACTATAATAGACAACAGTCCTGTCTATAAAAATAAGANAGACTCTGCACTCCCAATGCAGGGGGCCCGGGGTTCACTTCCTGATCAGGGAACTAGGTCTCATGCAAATAAGAGTTCTAGCACCACAACTAAAGGTCCCACACGTTCACCTAAGACCCGCACAGCCAGATAAGTAAATTAATTAAAAAAATTTTTTTAATAAAAGCTCCTTAGAAGGTTCATATTGATATAAGAGACTATAATAGACAACAGTCCTGTCTATAAAAATAAGATAGTTTTTTTTAAAAAAACAGAAAAATAAAAAACATATATCCACAAGGGGGACTTTTGTTTTTTGTGGTTTTTTGGCTGTAGCACACAGCTTGTGAGATCATAGTTCCCCCTACAGGGATTGAACCCAGGACCACGGCAGTGAAAGTGTTGAGACTTAAGCACTAGACCACCAGAGAATGCCCAATAGGGACTTTTTTTGCCTATTTTTGGTAGTTTCCAACTAAAATGGCTTATAGACTTTGAGAAAAAAAGAAGCCCAAAGTTTTNCTAGACCACCAGAGAATGCCCAATAGGGACTTTTTTTGCCTATTTTTGGTAGTTTCCAACTAAAATGGCTTATAGACTTTGAGAAAAAAAGAAGCCCAACGTTTTCCCTTTTTCTTTTTTTTAAAGAACATTTTCCTATAAATCCACTATACGTTACCACACCCACTGACGAGAATTCCGTAGTATCACCCAACTGTGGGCTGTTTCTTTAGAGCACACGCCTAGCTTCTGCTCAGAGACGCCCTGGGCACCCACCCCTGGATCCCAGCCAGGACTCCAGGTGCTGGAGTGAGTCCTCCAGGAGGGGCACCGCCCTTCATCTGTGCAGGAAGGACGAAAAACAACGTGTTTGACGACACTAAAAGGAATTAAGTTCAGTGACCCCAAAAGGCCTGATTTGCCGAGCACTTCAGTTAGAAGTTCCCACTGCCTGGGTAGAAAGGCCGAAGGCAAGTGGCACTTTGGGTTCAGCGGGTTTGGGTTTAGCTGGTTTGCAGGGTGGCGGGCAGTAGGTGCCCCAGCTCCACCCCTGATCACCCACCGACCTCAGTTCCAGGAAGAGGCGGATTCTGTCAGCCAGACCCTGGCAAAGCTCAACTCCAACCTGGACAGCCAGTACTGCCCTGCCCCGGGGGCCCCGCCTGGCGCACTAACAGAGATGCTGCGGCAGCTGGAGGTGAGATGGCCCCCCGGCCCCTCCCCATAGCCGCTCCTGGGTGTCTGGGCCTCACGCCTCCAGGGTGCTTAGTCCTGCCTGGACCCCCTGCCCTGAGGGTGGGAGGAGGGGCTTCACTCCAGTCGAGGAGCCCGTCTGTCAGCTGCAAGCCCTTCCCACCTCTGGATATCAGTTTCCTTGCCTGTAACGTGACAGGGCTTCCCAGGTGGCGCTAGTGGTAAAGAAAGTGAGTCTCAGTCGTGTCTGACTCTTGGTGACCCCAAGGACTATCCAGTCCATGGAATTCTCCAGGCCAGAACAGTGGGGTGGGTAGCCTTTCCCTTCTCCAGGGGATCTTCCCAACCCAGGGATGGAACACAGGTCTCCCGTATTGCAGGCAGATTCTTTACCAGCTGAGCCACCAGGGAAGCCCTCCTGCTTGCCAATGCAGGAGACACAAGAGATGTGGATTCGATCCCTGGGTGGGGATGTTCCCTTGGAGGAGCGCATGGCAACCTACTCCAGTATTCTTGCCTGGAGAATCCCATGGACAGAGGTGCCTGGTGGACTACAGTCCATGGGGTCCCACAGAGTCAGACACAACTGAAGTGACTCAGCACACAGGCACACACGTGTGACAGGGACTGCCCAGAGGAGCTCCCACNGCCTGGTGGACTACAGTCCATGGGGTCCCACAGAGTCAGACACAACTGAAGTGACTCAGCACACAGGCACACACGTGTGACAGGGACTGCCCAGAGGAGCTCCCACACCCCTCCAGCTCCCGCTCTGGAGCCTGGGGGTTGGTTGCTGGGCAGCCACCTGGCCTACCCCAACCAGCAGACTCTAGGGTCCTGGGTGCCCAGGGAGGGGCTCGCTTTACGTTGCTAAGAGACCCTGCCTTCATGACAGCCAGGACCCCTTCCAGGCCCTCTTGGGGGGCACAGGTGGGATTGGCCTGAGCCCCCATTGCCTGGGTCATTGCAGGCAGAGGAGAAGCAGCTGACCGTGGCTGAAAAGACCGTCAAGGACCTGCAGCTACAGAGCCAGGGGGTGGCCCCTCTGCCCCAGCGAAGGAACCTGCCCCGGCAGCCCCTGCGTGTGGACAGCATCTGTGACTGGGACTCAGGAGAAGTACAGTCTCCACCTGCCCGGCTCCTCCAGACCCACTCACCCCACCCCTGCCACCCCCAGTCCCTCCCC
>SJYW01008231.1:783114-810319 GCA_006410735.1 Raphicerus campestris
GGGCACTAGGAGGGCCTTGCTGGCAGCCAGGCAGGCTTTCTGCTCTCCTTGGCATCTGCCAGTTTGGTGCCCAGGGACCCCGCCTCTAATGGACCTCCTCAGGCAGGGGGCTTCTGTGCCTCCATCTTGAAAAGGCAAACCCAGCAAACAACGCAGGAACTTGCTAGCCTGCTGGCAGGACTAACCCAGACTCAGCCCTCAGACAGCTGATGCCCAACTGCTCTCTCCCCAGGTGTGTCCCCTTTCTTGGGGAGTGAATAGGGAGGCGGTGGCGGGGGGCAGGGGGGCAGCTGCAGAGGGGCTTTGAGGCGGTGGGCCTCGCACATTCTCAGCAGCAGAAATGTTCCAGCACACACTCGTGGGGCGCCGAGGAGGTCTCGGTGGACGAGAAGTACGGGTGGGCCAGGGCGGCTCTGGCTGAGATCCGCTGGCTGGGGTCGTACTGCAGGAATTGCTGCGGAGACAGGAGAAGAGAGGCTGGGCCCCCGGTGTGGCCAGGGCCCCATAGCCCCAAAGCAGCTGTCTTCAGACCCAGAACCGCCCAAAGCCACTACCTCCCAGCTGGAGAACCAGTTCCAGACACTCCCGGAATCTGGGAACAAAGACTGTTCTAGTCCAGCCCTGCTGAGTCACCCCCTGTCTCCTTCATGCTACTGAGGCTGAGTCAGTCTCTCCTTGTCCTTAGAAAGCTTTCCAGGCTCCAGCCCACTTCTAGTTGAGACAGATCTAAGTATCAACACGAGGGGCCAAGCCTGTCCAGGGAGCATGCTTGAGACTGGCAGAAACAAAATTCCCTAAACCCAGCTCGGGGGTAGAAGGACCTCCCCACCTTAAAGCAGCCAGGATGGAGGGTGAGGAGTCTTGGTGGGAAGTCCACGCCGCCCCCCGGCACTGGGTTGGGAGACACACACAGCCCTTGGGAAAGCTGGGCACACACCGTGAAGATGAAGTTGCTGCCCTGCCTTCCTATAACCCAACATCAGACTCAAGAGAGAAACATGCTCCGAGTCTTTAGGGGCAAGAATGGATGCCTGGACCCCTCTGGGCATCCCGGCCTGGGCCAGCCCACGGGGTCAAGATGGTACACCTGGAATGGTGACCAAAGACTGTGGCGGGGGCTCAGGAAGCGGGGAGGCAGCCCGCTCTGAATAATATCCACAGGAAAAAATTACCAAAACACAGGCCAACCAAGAGAAAGGGGACATTATCATATTACAGTACAGGGCTTCCCAGCGGTAAAGAATCCACCGGCCGACGCAGGAGACGCGAGAGACCTGGGTTCCGTCTCTGCATTGGGATGATCCCCTGGAGTAGGAAATGGCAACCCACTCCAACATTCTTGCCTGCAGAATCCCATGGACACAGAAGCCTGGTGGCTACAGTCCAAAGGGTCACAGAGAGTTGGACACGACTGAGTAACTGAGCATACTCACACACCGCAGCGTGAAAACAAAGCTGACTGGAACAGAGAAGTTTTAAAAAGGATGACGAACATCGGACTTACTGTGCGAGATGCCTCCAGGTGCAACTGATACACACAGGGACAAGCCAATGGTGTACAGAGGTCAGAAAAGAGACCGGTCTTGCCCCAGAAGGAGCCAGGGTTACATGAGAGGCAGGATGACAAAGCGGACACTTCTAGGGAGAGCAGCAGCTGGCTGAAGAGGCCTTGGCCTCCCTGCCGCCCACCTGTACCTACCAAGAGCAGGTCCTGGCCCTCTGGCTCCAGGCTGGGCACGACCTCCGCCAGCCCCTTACTGGTCCACTTGGGGAAACTGCCCTTATAGTCAGGCAGCTGGGTGACTCCTGGCCACACGGCCTCACTGGGTGTCCCCAGGGTCCGAAAGATACGGAAGAGTTGGTCAATCTCAGAGTCGCCCGGAAACAGGGCTCTGCGGGTCACCTGGAATGGGGAAGGGGAGAAAGTGTGGGGTCTGTTCCCTTGTCATGCAGAACCCAGTACCAGATGAGAAGCCAGACCAGGGAGGCACCTTCCAGACATCTTTCCCAGGGCTGTGCTAAAAATCCTGACCTTTTCTGGAAAAAGACCTTTAGCCCAATCCCAAACATCCCTTAATCTACTTTTAATAGGAGAATCCCAGCCCCCATGTCCCCCCCTACCCCAGGAGGACCCTGCCTGTGGCCTCCCTCTGGCCGTGTTTATCCCTCTGTCTACCATCTCTGCAAAGATGCAACCGACGCTCCAGATATCCACAGCAGTGGAGTAGAACTTGCAGCCCAGGAGGATCTCGGGGGCACGATACCAGAGTGTCACCACCTGGGGGAGCAAGGAAACAGCATCGTTCAGGGCGGCTGGGTGCACAGGTGACATCCCTTCTCTCCCTCTCTGTCCCCTGGTACCTCATGGGTGTAGGTGCGCAGGGGCACCCCAAAGGCTCGAGCCAGTCCGAAGTCAGCCAGCTTGATGGCCCCCAGCTCATTGATGAGCAGATTCTGGGGCTTCAAGTCTCGATGGATGACCCGATGTGAGTGGCAGAAGTGCACCCCCTGCAGCAGCTGGAAGAGGTAACTCTGGAACAGCGGGCAAGAGAAAGAAGGAGCTGGCAGAGCGGCGGCGGGCGGGGGCTGGTCAAGCAAGGCTTTGGGGCTGACTTGCTGGTCAAACAACCCCCAGTCAGCCCGTCCTTCTCCTGGTACCTTGACTAGGTGCAGGGGCAACTCGGAGGCCGGGGTGGAGTCCATGTACTTCTTTAGGTCCTGGCTAAGGAACTCAAACACCAGGTAAAGCTTCTTCTCGCTGTGAACCACGTCCAGCAGCCTGGCCAGGCAGTACCAGTCAGCACGCGGCCCCTAGTCGGGCTGGGACAGGCCCACTGCCCCATCCCCTGCCTGCCTCACCTGACGATGTTGGGGTGCTTAAGCTCTTTGAGCAAGGAGATCTCCCTGATGGCAGTGCTTGGGACCCCCTCGGTCTCCCTGGAGGAGAGGAAGGTGCAGCAGTGGAGTGAGAAGCTGGGCAGGGTGCTTCTGCCAGGGGTGTGGGGAGGGTTGGGGGGCTGTTTTATATATAACATAAGGATGGCCCACCTCCTACCAATGGGACCCTCCTGGACACGCACTTATCACCGCCAGAGGCCTGGGGCGAAGTCTGGCCAGGGTGAGGATGAATGAGGGCTGCACCCCCTGCTACGTGAGTGAGCAGCGGTCAGAAAAGGAGTCGAATACAAGACTGTGAGATGAGGGTCAGGCGGACAGCTGGGTCACTCCAAACCAGGGGGTCTCAGAGGCTACCCCAGCACTCACAAATCCAGCCTGATCTTCTTCAGGGCCACGAGCTGCCCAGTCTCCTTGTTCTTGGCCTTGTACACCACCCCATAGGTGCCCTCTCCGATCTTCTCCACCTTCTGGAACACATCCATGTCCGCAGAGCTGCCCTGGAAACAGAGGCGCCTGGGGCGTTCCCCCCCCACTGCCGTGCCCAGCACCCCTGCTGCCCCTTCAGCCTCCTTGACACACCCTTGCCGGGGCCCCCTACCCAGGCGCCCGGGGTTCCTGAGGCCTGTGGCCCCCAGGGCTCACCCAGCTCTGCCGGCCAGGCGGACCAGGTCCAGCTCCCACCCTCCACCCCAGCCCCAGCCCCAGCCCATCCCCAGGAACCTGTCATGGAGGGAGGCTGCAGCCCAGGCGGGGCAGGAACCCCCAGGCCCCAGGAAGCAGCTGCCCCAGAGCCGGGCTACGGAGCGCAGAAGGGTCCAAACTTCCCTTGCCCAGCACCTGCCCCTGCCTGGGTCCCGGCCCCAGGGTGGAAGGCTGCCCAGAGGGGCTGCCCTGGGGGGCCCAGGGTCAACTCGGGGCGGAGGTCAGGGGTCAGGAAGGGCTTCAGAAGTCACAGCGCCGCACTAGGCCGTGTGGCCAGGGCGAGGGGCTGGGCCCTGCCTGTTTGGAGACGCTTGGCCTCCTGAGGGCAGAACCTTGGCAGGAGCGGCCCCCGCTGTGTCCTGGGCCCCTCCACCCGGTCCTGGGCCACCCGCCACCAGCAGCCTCCCCTCAGGCCCTCAGCCCAGAATTCACCAGAAACCCTGCGATCCTGCGGCCTCTCAGCCAGGCAGGCCGCCTGCTCCGAGGCTCCCCCTCCTGGCCTCTGCTGGCACTGCACCACGTGCACACAAAGCTCAGTCACACCACCAGGCTTTATTCACGGGGACATTCTGGAACTCTCCAGGAGCCACACGAGGCCCAGCGCCCCGGCGCCCGGCCTCGGAGCTCTAGGCTGCCCTCCCCTCATCTCTCCAGACAAAAGCTGTCACTCGGAGGGTGCTCCTGCATCTTCTCTGCAGCAGCTCCAGCATCTGGCTGGGGGGGAAGGTGGTGTTCCCAGGAGCTCCTGGTCTGCTCTCTACTGGCCGCTGTCCCTCTCTTGCTGGTACTGCCTCTGCTTCCGGATGGCTTGTTCTAACAAGGGGAGGTTCATTCCTTCCACACACGTCAGCACCCGGGCCTTCACCACGCAGCTTCCGTCTGAAACACACAGACACCAAGACTCAGGCAAGGTCAGCAACACACCCTTGCATTCTGTCCCTGAGGAGGCATTCCGTGTCTCCTCAATTTATCCTCGGTCCTGAGTTTTGACAGAGAGTCTGACAGGGCACAGGTGAGAAGGATGGATGCTGGCAATTTGTTTACTTGGGCCTCAGGACTGTTGGGCCCGCCACAAACTACAGACATGGAGCTTCGGAGGGCCTGGAAAGTCCACCTCTCCTGGGAGAGGGCCCAGAAAGATGTGGCCGCTGCCCCCCTCTTTTGTCACGCTAACTCCCGCCAGCTTCTCTGCAGGGCTCAAAGGCCCAGATTGAGGAAGGGTGTCTATCACATCCTAGTCCTCCATTTATACCAGAGGGTCCCCTGGCATCACGGGAATCGAGGCAAAGAGAACCCCACACTGAAAAACAAATTCGTCTGTTTATTTGGCTGCGCCAGGTCTTAGTTTCGGCACATGGGATCTTCTATCTTCTTTGCAGCGTGTAAACTCTTAGCTGCAGCATGTGGGATCTAGTTCCCTGACCAGGGATCGAACCCAGGCTCTCTGCATTGGGAGCGTGAAGTCTAAGCCACTGGACCACCAGAGAAGTAGCTCCGTATTTTTTTTTTTAATGAATATAGTTCCTAACAAACACAGAAGACTTTTAATGATACTAATAAAGCTCCTTAAGTTGCTGTTCCCCTCCCCACCCCCAGCCATGCTGCACAGCATGTTGGATCTTAGTTCCCTGATCAGGGAGGGATCAAACCTGCGCCGCTGCGCTGGGAGCATGGAGTCTTAACCACTAGACTTCCAGGGAAGTCCTGAGAACCCCATATTTAATCAATCCAAGGGGAGAGTCCAGCCTAACAGGGGCGGATCACCCCACCCTGGAGAAGCAGCTGCAGGTGCTTCTAGCAGATGCTGTGGTTTCCCAATGAGAAGCTTTGTCAATGTCCAGGTGACACCAAGCAGGATGGACATCTGGAGTGTGTCTTCCTGACTGTTTTTGTCTCCACTACGTTCTCTCTGCTCTCTGAGCACGTCAATGAATACAGTAAATGTTCTAGAACATTATCCTGTCTTCTTTGATGCTGTTTTGAGATAGAAGCTTCTGTGGTTAGAGTCTATGCCTAACCGTCCTTTTAGTCTAGGCCATTTTATTGATTTAACACAGCCCAAGGGCAGAATTCAGAGGCTTCGACTGTCTAAATTTCAAACTTTAACACCGTTGGACTGTGTTAAAGATGAACTCACTTGAAACAAGAGGTTGCCTGTGTGTCATCAGCTTCTGTTGCCCCAGCACTTGGACTGCAGAGGCTGCGAAGCCTAGATGAGGTGGGCATGGGGCTGCCCATCTTTGAAAGGTCTATATAAATGGAATAGAAGGAGAGCATCTGAAGAGCAGGGGCGAGAGAAAGGAGTTGATGAACCCAAAGAAAGGGCCATTTAGGGTAATCTCTTCTTGTAAAGATAAAAAGAACCTGCAGCAAAGGAAAAGGGGCTGATAAAAGAGCAACCAGAAGCCAGCGGGATGAGGTGTGAGTCTGAGATAAGGAAGGGATGATATGGAAAAAACAGACCTTCTTTTAGGAAGTTTGACTGTGGAGGCAGGAGGGTCATAGCCAGGTAGATATAGAGCCAAACTTGACTGCTTACTGTTGTTGCTATTATTTTAATACAGAAGAGACTTAAGTGCTTTATATGCTGGAGGGAAGAACCAGTGGTAACAGGTTAAGGGTTCAGCTGAGCAAGCAAAGCCCCAGCAGGAGGGCAGGTGTTCTTCACAGCATAGGGGTGCTGCGCCCCAGGCAGGAAGGAGCCTCCTCTCTCCCAGACTAGAGGAAAAGAGCTACTGATGGGTGTGGTTGTTGGTGTCCTTCAGTCACTAAGGTTCTTGGTGACCCCATGGACTGCAGCACACCAGGCTCCTCTGTCCTCCACTGTCTTCCAAAATTTGCTTATGTTGGTGATGCCGTCTAACCATCTCAACCTCAACAGCGCTGATGTATATAATTATAGGGAAGACTGCTGCTGTGGCCTCAGTTTAACGTGGGATGTAGGAGGTGAGGAGATGTACTGGAAAGGACAGGGGAGGTGATGATGTAGGGGTTCCTGCATCACAGGTGAATGCCTAAAGTAGCTGTGGCCGACTGGGGGTTGGAGGGGAGGGCGTGAGAAGGGGACTGATCAGGACACGTGAGAGAAATTCTAGGCAGGTTCCGGGAGAGATAAGGGCCCAGAGGAGATAACAGACCTTGAAACCAGGGGAACCNATGAAATAATGTTAAACTAGAATAACCAGATACAAGATGTTATAGTTATATAAACCATAGGACAAAAATGGCACACAGACGGCTAGAGGGGGAGGCGAAGAATCCGAGTATCCAGGTTTTAAAGTTTTGCAACCTTCTACTCCCGATGCCACAGAGATTCTCCCAGGTTGCGTCTTTTCTGCTTCTCTCACCCTGACTTCCTGGCCTCTCACTCTAGCCCCTCTTACTTCTTGGCCTCTTACTCCAACCTCTCTGGGTCTTGGTTTTCTCTATGAAATAGCCATAAAATAACTCAGATTAAGGGTTCATCAGCAGATTAAAAAACTTAAGCAAACCACAAGCCTGGCGCATTCTAGACCTTCAGAAATGAAGGATTTCTCTCCCTGCTTTCTCGCTCCCCTGTGGCAGGTCCACTGGGAAGGCGATCATATCTCTTTCCCTTGAGTCCCTACCAATCTGGAAGAAATGTTAACTTCAATGAGGGACCCACGCTGGGTTAGAAGCCAGGCCCAAGCACCCAAAAGACTGTGTGAGGTCAAGGCTTACCCTTCTGGTGTTCCAGTTCCCCAAGGACAGTGTAGAGGGAGCCCAGCTGGGCTTGGAACGGCTCCACCAACTTGGTACAGACGAGGATTGGGTGCTGGTCAGATCTGAGTTGAGCCATCAGGGTTACTTGGGACTGGGTCATGTCGTAGCTGCACAACCTGGAGGTCAGGTTACNCGGCTCCACCAACTTGGTACAGACGAGGATTGGGTGCTGGTCAGATCTGAGTTGAGCCATCAGGGTTACTTGGGACTGGGTCATGTCGTAGCTGCACAACCTGGAGGTCAGGTTACATGGGATCATTCCCACCCATTGACAGAATCACCCCAAGGCTCAAAAGGTTTTGGGAGGCCAGGATGTCCATGGGAAAACGTTTAGCCCCACTTGGATCAGAGAAATTCAAGTGGTAGCAACAAAAAACATTGTTTTGATCTATATAATTGAAGTATAAATTACACGCATTAAAAGACATCTGTTTGAGACTTCCCTGGTGGTCTGGTGACTAAGACTCTGAGTTCCCAATGCAGGGGCCCAGGTTCGATCCCTGGTGAGGGAACTAGATCCTACATCCTCAACCAAGAGTTTGCATGCCATGACTAAAGATCCCAAGAGCCACAGCTAAATATGTAAAAATTATTTAAAAAAAAATTTAAGGGACTTGTTCATTGACTGTTGATAAAAGTATCCACTGTGCAAGTGAGAACCCCAATTAAGCTTTGGCACATTTCCATCACCCCCCAAAATCCCCTTGTGCCCCTTTGAACTCAGTCTTCCCATCTCCCACATCAGGCAATCACTGATCTGCTCTTGGTCTCCATAGACTGAGTTTTCCTGCTTAAGCATCTCATGTGAATGGAACCCTATAAGCATGTATCCTTCTGTGTCTAGCTTCTTTGATTCAGCATAATGGTTCCGAGACCCATTTATGGTTTCATAAATCAGTAGCTTGCTCCTTTTTGTACTGCTTTTTAGCACTCTGTTGAATGGAATACATTATTATTATCCATTGACCAGCTGATTTAGTTTGCTTATGAACTTGTGCTGCACATGTTCTCATTTCTCGTGGGGAAATACCCAAGTAGGATTTCTGGGTCACATGGTCAATCTATCTGTTTAAAGGAAACTGCCAAATTATTTTTCAAAGTGGTGGTGTCACTTTACTCTCTCCCCAGCAATGTATGAGGGTTCTAGTTACTCCAGATCCTTGTCAGCACTTGATATGGTCTGTCTTTTAGCCACTCTAGTGAGCATGAGATACCATATCATTGTGGTTTTAATTTGCATTTCCTTAATGACGCATGATGTTGAACAAATTTTCATGTGTTTATCTGCAATCTGGATATCTTCTCTGACAGTGTTTGTTGAAATCTTTTACTTATTTAAAAATTAAGTTCTTTATTAGGACTTGGTGGTCCCAACTGTTAGGACTCTACACTTACACTGCTGAGGGCCTGGATTCAATCCCTTGTCAGGGAAAAAAGATCCCACAAGCCACATGGTGTGGCCAACAAAAGAAAAAAATACATAAATAAAAATTAAGTTCTTTATGTTCTTATTATTGGATTGTATGAGTTCTTCATATATTCTAAATACAAATCATTTGTTGAATATATACAATATACATACACACATCACTCCCAAACATCTCCCAGTTTGTGGCTTGCCTTTTAATCTTCTTGATGGTATCTTTTGATGAGAAGCTTTTAATTTTGTTGGAGTCCAAATTTATTCATGATTTCTCTTTTATGGCTTTTGTTTTCTGAATCCAAGAAATCTTTGCCTGTCTCAAGGTATATGTGAAGATCTTCTATTTTCTTCTAAACAATTTTATCATTTTATCTTGCACACTGATGATCCAATTAGAATAATTCATGTGTGTGGGTACTGTGGGGTAGGGATCAAGGTTTTTTTTTAACCTCCATAAGAATAACCACTGGACCCACCAGAAAAGTCCCACTAATAAGTTTGATATCCATGCTCCTAACCATCACTCTNCAGGTTTTAAAGTTTTGCAACCTTCTACTCCCGATGCCACAGAGATTCTCCCAGGTTGCGTCTTTTCTGCTTCTCTCACCCTGACTTCCTGGCCTCTCACTCTAGCCCCTCTTACTTCTTGGCCTCTTACTCCAACCTCTCTGGGTCTTGGTTTTCTCTATGAAATAGCCATAAAATAACTCAGATTAAGGGTTCATCAGCAGATTAAAAAACTTAAGCAAACCACAAGCCTGGCGCATTCTAGACCTTCAGAAATGAAGGATTTCTCTCCCTGCTTTCTCGCTCCCCTGTGGCAGGTCCACTGGGAAGGCGATCATATCTCTTTCCCTTGAGTCCCTACCAATCTGGAAGAAATGTTAACTTCAATGAGGGACCCACGCTGGGTTAGAAGCCAGGCCCAAGCACCCAAAAGACTGTGTGAGGTCAAGACTTACCCTTCTGGTGTTCCAGTTCCCCAAGGACAGTGTAGAGGGAGCCCAGCTGGGCTTGGAACGGCTCCACCAACTTGGTACAGACGAGGATTGGGTGCTGGTCAGATCTGAGTTGAGCCATCAGGGTTACTTGGGACTGGGTCATGTCGTAGCTGCACAACCTGGAGGTCAGGTTACATGGGATCATTCCCACCCATTGACAGAATCACCCCAAGGCTCAAAAGGTTTTGGGAGGCCAGGATGTCCATGGGAAAACGTTTAGCCCCACTTGGATCAGAGAAATTCAAGTGGTAGCAACAAAAAACATTGTTTTGATCTATATAATTGAAGTATAAATTACACGCATTAAAAGACATCTGTTTGAGACTTCCCTGGTGGTCTGGTGACTAAGACTCTGAGTTCCCAATGCAGGGGCCCAGGTTCGATCCCTGGTGAGGGAACTAGATCCTACATCCTCAACCAAGAGTTTGCATGCCATGACTAAAGATCCCAAGAGCCACAGCTAAATATGTAAAAATTATTTAAAAAAAAATTTAAGGGACTTGTTCATTGACTGTTGATAAAAGTATCCACTGTGCAAGTGAGAACCCCAATTAAGCTTTGGCACATTTCCATCACCCCCCAAAATCCCCTTGTGCCCCTTTGAACTCAGTCTTCCCATCTCCCACATCAGGCAATCACTGATCTGCTCTTGGTCTCCATAGACTGAGTTTTCCTGCTTAAGCATCTCATGTGAATGGAACCCTATAAGCATGTATCCTTCTGTGTCTAGCTTCTTTGATTCAGCATAATGGTTCCGAGACCCATTTATGGTTTCATAAATCAGTAGCTTGCTCCTTTTTGTACTGCTTTTTAGCACTCTGTTGAATGGAATACATTATTATTATCCATTGACCAGCTGATTTAGTTTGCTTATGAACTTGTGCTGCACATGTTCTCATTTCTCGTGGGGAAAACCCAAGTAGGATTTCTGGGTCACATGGTCAATCTATCTGTTTAAAGGAAACTGCCAAATTATTTTTCAAAGTGGTGGTGTCACTTTACTCTCTCCCCAGCAATGTATGAGGGTTCTAGTTACTCCAGATCCTTGTCAGCACTTGATATGGTCTGTCTTTTAGCCACTCTAGTGAGCATGAGATACCATATCATTGTGGTTTTAATTTGCATTTCCTTAATGACGCATGATGTTGAACAAATTTTCATGTGTTTATCTGCAATCTGGATATCTTCTCTGACAGTGTTTGTTGAAATCTTTTACTTATTTAAAAATTAAGTTCTTTATTAGGACTTGGTGGTCCCAACTGTTAGGACTCTACACTTACACTGCTGAGGGCCTGGATTCAATCCCTTGTCAGGGAAAAAAGATCCCACAAGCCACATGGTGTGGCCAACAAAAGAAAAAAATACATAAATAAAAATTAAGTTCTTTATGTTCTTATTATTGGATTGTATGAGTTCTTCATATATTCTAAATACAAATCATTTGTTGAATATATACAATATACATACACACATCACTCCCAAACATCTCCCAGTTTGTGGCTTGCCTTTTAATCTTCTTGATGGTATCTTTTGATGAGAAGCTTTTAATTTTGTTGGAGTCCAAATTTATTCATGATTTCTCTTTTATGGCTTTTGTTTTCTGAATCCAAGAAATCTTTGCCTGTCTCAAGGTATATGTGAAGATCTTCTATTTTCTTCTAAACAATTTTATCATTTTATCTTGCACACTGATGATCCAATTAGAATAATTCATGTGTGTGGGTACTGTGGGGTAGGGATCAAGGTTTTTTTTTAACCTCCATAAGAATAACCACTGGACCCACCAGAAAAGTCCCACTAATAAGTTTGATATCCATGCTCCTAACCATCACTCTTCTTTGAGGCCACCCAGTCAAGCTCTTGGAGGTGGAGGCATGGGGGAGGGTAGACTCCCATTTCCACACATCTGCTCTGATTCTGTGCTGCTGGAAAAGACTCTTGAGAGTCCCTTGACTGCAAGGAGATCCAACCAGTCCATCCTAAAGAAAATCAATCCTGAATATTTATTGGAAGGACTGCTGTTGAAGCTGCAACTCCAATACTTTGGCCACCTGATGAGAAGAACTGACTCACTGGAATAGACCCTGATGCTGGGAAAGATTGAAGGTGGGAGGAAAAGGGGACGACAGAGGATGAGATGGTTGGATGGCATCACCGACTCAATGGACAATGAGTTTGAGTAAACTCTGGGAGTTGGTGATAGACAAGGAGGCCTGGCGTGCTGCAGTCCATGGGGTTGGTTGCAAGGAGTCAGACATGACTGAGCAACTGAACTGAACTGAACTGATATGTCTCCAAGACAGGCCCCAATGATTCTTTTTTTTTTTTTGGTTGCACTGGGTCTTTGTTTCGGCACGTGGACTCTTCCTTGTGGTTCTCAGGCTTAGTTGCCCTGTAACATGTGAGATCTTAGTTCCCCTCCCAGGGATCAAACCTGTGTCCCTGCATTGAAAAGTGGATTCTTAGCCACTGTACCACCAGGGAAATCCCTCCAGCGATTCTTATCTCCTGGCATGCACATCCCTGTGCAACCTCTTATCACCCTAACTAGTGCTGACTTGTGTAACCAAGAAAAAATTGCAGAGATGACTTAGAGTGATTCTGACAGGAGGTCATTGACACTGGGGCTTTATCTTTGCTGGCTCTGTTGAGTCACTCCTTCTGGAGAAAGTCAGCTGCCAGATTATTAAGACCTTCAAGCAGCCATATACTGAAATCCATATTTTTGAGAAAGTGAGCCCGTGTGACGAGAGGCAGCACAAAACTGCCCAACATGTGAGTAAGTCCCTGTAGAATCAGATCCTCTAGCCACACGCCAGCCTTCAGATACTGGCAGCCCTGGCCAACATCTCAATTACAATTTCAGAGCCAGTCTTAGCCAGAACCACCCAGCAAAGCCATTTCCTAATTCCTGACCCATGGTATACATGAAAAAAATAAACTTTTGTGGTCATTTGAAGCCACTAAATTTGGGGGCGATTTGTTACCCAGCAATATGTGGCTAGGGCTTCCCTGGTGGCTCAGAAGGTGAAGAATCCGCGCCTGCAATACAGGAGACCAGGGTTTGATCTCTGGGTTGGGAAGATGCCTTGGAGAAGGGAATAGCTACCTAGATGAGTATTCTTGCCTAGAGAATTCCATGGACATAGGAGCCTGGTGGGCTATAGTTCATGGGGTCGCAGAGTCGGACACGAGTGAGTTACTAACACTGCACTGAAATATGTGACTAACACGGTATATATGTTTATACACATATTGTATGTATACACACCCACGTATACATATACATACACACATGAAAAAGCATACAATCAACAAAAGGTCAATGGTCGGTGATTTTTGCTGGCTTTCTTTACACGTTTACAGATTATCAACATTTCTTACAATGAATATGCATTGATTTTTTTTAGTATTTTTTTTAATTTTTTTTTAGTATTTTTAGTATTTTTAAAATAGATAAAATTATAAGAATTTTGCTTTCTAAAACAATTTTGAAAATATAATAAATTTAAAATATAAATCATTTTAAAACACAATTTAAAAATAATTTTAAAAATATATTAAAAGACTCAATTTTTTTTTAAACACTCCCCCACCACTCCACATGAAGAAAAGTATTCTCACCTGCCAAATGTCCTCAGTGTGTCCCCATCAGGAACCTGGCCAGCACTGACCTCCCAGGGGAAGAAATAGATCCCAGGTTTGGGCAGCATCATCGCTCCTGTAACCAAATAGTTGACATGGACTTCTGAAGATAGTGACAAACTAAGCCAACCACGAGATGGAGATTAACGGACGTGAGACCAGCAACATCTGAAAAGCTAGTTCCAGGGGAAGGTGTTTTAACATTTAAAAAGATTTTTTGACAGATCTATGCGGAAAGCGCATGTGTGGTTTGGTCGCTAAGTTGAGTCTGACTCTTTTGTCACCCCACGGACTGCAGCCAGCCAGGCTCCTCTGTCCATGAGATTTCCCAGGTAAGCATACCAGAGCAAGTTGCCACTTCCTTCTCCAAGGGATCTTCTCGACCCAGGAATAGACAGAAACTGTATCTCCTGCATTGGCAGGAGGATTCCCTACCACTGAGCCATCTGGGAATTCAGAGTGTGTTATTCCCACTCTAATTCCTATGCAACCGTTTCCCTCCTCAAGCCCCTAAAAGGGTCAGTAAAAGGCAGATAGTAATATGGACTTCTGTTACTCCTGACCTCTGCCATCCTAGTATGAAAACTCTCACAGCCAATACATAATGAATAAGTGTACTTTATTTCCTTCCAACTATATTTACAAAAAGATGCAATGGGTTGGCTTGGCCCATGCTGATGTTTGCCAATCTCTGCTGAGGTGAACCTGTTTTCATAAAATTTTTATCTTTTCATTATTCAAATAAAGACAAAGATGAGTATATCTTTATTTCCCATCTATACTATAGTATACAAGCTGTTCTTGATTTTTTTTCCGCTTAATATATTTTGACACTTTCATAGTTGTACATAAAAGATACCTTCAGATTTTTAAAATAAACTTTTTATTTTTGAATGATTTTCATTTTTTTTCAAAATGTTAGATAAGCAGGGATTCACGACTAACTAAAGGCATCCTGACTAAAGGACTTCCCTGGTGGCTCAGATGTAAAGCGTCTGCCTACAGTCCAGGAGACCCGGGTTCAAACCCTGGGTCAGGAAGATCTCCTGGAGAAGGAAATGGCAACCCGCTCTAGTATTCTTGCCTGGAAAATCCCATGGATGGAGGAGGCTACAATCCATGGACTCGCAAAGAGTCAGACAGGACTGAGCAACTTCACTTTCACTTTCAAAGGCATCCTGAAAGTGTTGGTCTTCAACTGTTTCTGGATTGGACAAGCAAGTGGAAATCTGAACCAAGAAAACAGTCATTAAATAATTTCAAGATACTTCTGAAAATCAGATGACACAGCTCTATTCCCAAAATTTAATGTAACCTAGAATCTTGCACAAGTGTTTGCGAGGAGGTCAATAGGGGATGGTTGTTGACCCATGTTCCACAGTCATGTCAGTACTGTGTGCCAAGAATGAGTTTGGCCAGTGTAGTGGAGAAGCAACTTACTCAGGGGTTCCTCCAAACACAGACATCCTTCCTAGCTGCGACCTTTGAGAGAGCTATCTGGTTACCAGAGACAGTCCCCTAATCACCTCTGGCCTGAGAGAGAAACAAAAAACAGAACCAAACCCCCAAAACAGTCAAGAGAAGGAAAAAATATAGTGGTTGCTCTTGTTGATAATGGGGACAATCCCATCCAATCTAGCAAAATGCTGAAACTTGAGAATCTTTTTTAAAGTAATTCCTCTACTCTCAAGTACCATGTATAAGTTAAACTATAATTAACCTGGTCATTAATTCTTTTTTAAAAACTAGATCATTTTAATGTTGGCTTTTTTTGTTTTTAAAACAGTAGAATAAATAGTTTTCTTTGACTGAAGACAACATGTAAGGTTGATTGGTAGTATTCAGAAATTTCAGAGTAATGGTTTCCCAACTGGTGTGTAGTCTTCAGTAATTACAAGGAGTTATTTGTATGTAACTGCTGTTAAACCAGTAAGACTGCATTTATGCATTCGTCGCTTTCAGGATTATTGGTAACCTGGGCATACTTTCCCCAGATGGCTTTGCCTCCTTGTGTTACAAGGCCCAACTCGCTCACCTCAATGACGGTTCCTTTGGTAATAACACCCAAAGTTGTATATAGTGGGGATGAGGGATTCTTCTCTACACCAAGTACTGGCAAGCAAAAGGTGGCTTTCAGTTCAGGATGTATTACATGAGCCTTCTTGAAACGTAATCCCATTGGCCTAATGAATCTTTCAGATTTAGGTGGTTTTCGAGTAAAGCCATCTCCAACAAGGCAGACGTTAGTAACCATCCTCTTCCAGGCTTTCTTCTTTCTCTTTTCTGTTCGAATAACTTGTAATACTTCTGTTTCTCCCTGGGCACGAGCTTTAGGCAGAGGGAGCTCCCATTGTCCCACTTTCTGTTTAATCATATTGGAAAGTACTTCAGCTCGAGACTGTCCCTCGCGGTGCAGTAGATATGCAGGTACTGCTCCCCGTGGAGTCTTTTCATCATTCTTCTGTTTGGTGTCTCTCTTTCCATGCATCTTAATAGTCTTTTTCATTTGTATTTTCTCAGCATGGTGCTGTTTATGGTAGAGCTTAGCTTTCAGACCAATCATCTTTTTTGCCTTCTTTGAACGTTCACGAGCCTCTGGACCTTCCTTCTTTCTCTTTTTCTCATGGTAATCCAAACGATATCCATAGCACTTATGGTGTAACTCAATATATTCATTTTGTGGCATGGTGACGGCTGCTGAGCCGCCGAGTGCGGNTAGAGCTTAGCTTTCAGACCAATCATTTTTTTTGCCTTCTTTGAACATTCACGAGCCTCTGGACCTTCCTTCTCTTTTTCTCATGGTAATCCAAACGATATCCATAGCACTTACGGTGTAACTCAATATATTCATTTTGTGGCATGGTGACGGCTGCCGAGCCACCGGGTGCAGTCTCCGCAGCGCGAAGCAGCTCTCAATTTTCGGCGCTGAGAGACCCACGAGCCGACTCTGCACCACCCGCGACAGGAAAGGGTCTCTTCTCATTAATTTTTATTTTCAAAATTACCATGCAGATGCACTGACTCTTTGAGGGTGGGGAGGAAAATCCTTTGTGAATTTTTTTAAAGTTATAATTTTATTTATTTATTTTGGCTGCACCGGGTCTTTGTTGCTGCACGCAGGGGTTCCCTACTTGGAGCCCGCGGGAGCTACTCTTTGTTGCATGGGCATCTCATTGCAGTGACTTCTCTTGTTGCGGAGCACAGGCTCGAGGCATGCGGGCTTCAGGAGCTGCAGCACACAGGCTCAGTAGTTGTGGTTCCTGGGCTTAGTTGCTCCTCCTTAGGCGGAATCTTCCCAGACCAGGGGTCAAACCTGTGTCCTCTGCATTGGCAGGCAGATTCTTATCCACTGTACCATCAGGTAAGCCCTCTTTTGTAAATTTTAACCTCAATTTTTTTCTTCGAACAAAAGTTGCTATGTGTTTATTCAGATATTTCTGTTGACTTAATAAGCACAGCTGGCTCCATAAATCATTATCCACATATTATCACACATTCAAGACCATTTCTGTGAAGGTATATCAGAACAGGCTTCTCTTGTGGCTCAACTGGATTTCAAATAATCTCTCTAGAAATCTGAATGATGGTACAACCTGTACTTCAAGCCTTTTCATTCCTCAAGGTAAAATATCTACTTCTAGGAGAAAAATCCATGGTATGAAAAACATTCTTCTTTTTAACGACTGGGAAGTTTGAAAATACTGTACAGGAAGGGTGGTGACCCAATGACTGCTTCTGACTGCTGCTTTCATCTTTTCTGAAGGAACTGCCCAGGTTTCTTCAGTGGGATTGAAGGTCAGAGAAGAAACACTTATAACTAAGTTCATCTTAGCTTTTGTAGGCTTAGGACTTGTTTCTTGTGGACAAAAAACTTTATTATACACGTTTACCGCTCCACAATTAGAACAGGTTACTGGTTTATCACAAAAGGGTAAGGATATAACTCAGGAACAACCAAAAAGAAGAGATGCATAGAACACAGGAGGTGGGGTGGGGTGTGGGGCTTCTGTGCCCTTTCCTGTTACCCAGCCCATCCCTGTGTTCACCAACCCAGAAATCATTCATGTATTTAAAGTTACAATTCTTTGTTAGTCTTATATTACACAATGAATCACCAATGTTAAAACTAAAGTTATGTCACATGATTTGACCTATGGCCTCAAAAGATTCTATCACATGGGGATTACTCCAATTTAAGTGTGACCTCAACTAAATGAATTTTACAGTGACAAAATAAAATGACTATTTCACTACACCTTTAAAAGTTCTGCAATCACCAGAGTAGAAGTAAATTCAGGGAAGAATCATCAATGGATGTGAAAAGTTATTGGGTAAAAGTCTGAAGAATAGGTTATTTAGGGACTTCCCTGGTGGTCCAGTGGCTAAGACTCCACACTCCCAATGCTGGGGGTGCCCGTTCGATTCCTGGTCATGGAACTAGGTCCCACATGCTGCAACTAAGAGTTTGCTTGCCTCAACTAACAGCCTGCAAACCGCAACAAAGACTGAAGATCCTGTGCACTGCAACTATGATCTGGTGCGGCCAAATAAATAAAACTTTTTTGAAAGATAAAGAACAGGATATTTATATGGTCTCAACAAGTATCTCCCACAGACTACTTATTAATTACAAAGGGGAAAACGGTCTAGTTCATAGTGAAGAAAATGAGCAAATACAACCTTCATGTGCCTGCTGGATGTGGCGCTCAGAGAAGGACACATTGCTTCTGTGATATTCCTGTAGAAAATGCATAATCTGAATCTATTCATGAGGAAATATCAGACAAGTTTGAATTGAGAGATATTCCGCAAAGCAAGTGTCAAAATCACGGAAGACAAATCGCTCTAATTAAGAGAGGCTCAAGTGATGTTAGATCGCATCTCTGACCTGGTGGACATGAATTTGAGCAAACTCCAGAAGATAATGAAGGACAGGGGAGTTTGGCACGCTGCAGTCCACGGGGTCACAAAGAGTCGGACACAACTTGAACACAACAAAAGTGACAGGACAACTATTACAGATGGAATTCCTGCCTCCCCTCCCAAAAAAGGTGAAGTTAAAGTCATAACCCCCAGGACCTCAGAATGTGACCTTCCACGGAGATTCCTCAGAGGTAACCACGTTAAAATGAGGTCATTCCTGAGGGCCTCATCCAGTATGACTAGCATCTTTTGAAAAAGGGAAAAGTCTGAACAGGGATGGACATGCACAAAGGGAGGAAATCAGGTGAAGATGAAGGCAGAGATACTACACAAGCTGAGGAACACCAGCGATTGCCAGCAAGCTATCAGAAGCTGAGAGGCATGGAGCAGGTTCTCATTCACAGCCTCAGAAGGAACCATGCTGACACACCCTGACTATACACTTCTGGCTTCCGTAATTCTGACACAACAAATCCCTGTTGATTAGGCCACCTGGTCTGTGGCGCTTTGTTATGGTAGTTCTAGCAAACTAATACAGATAAATATAATTCATGATCCATGGACCTTGGTTGGGAGGAAAAAATTGTGATAAAGGACTTCACTGGACAATTATAAGTCCACAGAAAGGTTTGAAATAGTATTGTATCGACATTATGTGTCCTAAATTTGATAACTGCCATTCTCCTGTTCACTTCGCCCGTTTACGTCCTCTCCCTTCACAGGGAGAGGAAATAGACAAGAGAGGGCAATGTTTCAACCAGAACCAAACCCTATGGCTTTAATACCACCTACCAGCCACCCTCTCTATCTCTTACAGCCCCACTGTCTTCCATATGCTCAAGCCCAGGAGTCATTCTTTTTTATATTTATTTATGTATTTATTTATTTGGCTGCTCTGGGTCTTAGTTGCCGCATGGGATCTTTGCCGTGGCCTGTGGATCTAGTTCCCTGACCAGGGACCTGACCCAGGCTCCCTGCATGGGGAGCTTGGACTCTTAGTCACTGGACCACCTGGGAAGTCCTTTGTTGTTCAGTGGCTAAGCTGTGTCCGAATCTTTGCGATCTCACGGACTGTAGCACGCCAGGCGCCTCTGTCTTCCACGATCTCCCAGAGTTTACTCAAATTCAAGTCCACTGAGTCGGCTATCTAACCATCTTATACTCTGCTGCCTCCTTCTCCTTTGCCCTCAATCTTTTCCAGCACAGGAGTTTTCCCAATAAGTTGGCTCTTTGCATCAGGTGGCCAAAGTATTGGAGCTTCAGGTTCAGCAAAAGTCCTTCCAATGAATAGTCAGGGTTGATTTCCTTTAGGACTGACTGATTTGATCTCTTTGCAGTCCAAGGGACTCTCAAGACTCTTTGCCAGCACAGTTTGAAAGCATCAGATCTTTGGTGCTCATCCTTCTTCATCCAACTCTCACATCCGTACATGACTGGAAAAACCATAGCTTTAACTATACGAACCTTGCTGGCAAAGTGAAGTCTTTGCTTTTTATTACGCTCTCTAGGTTTCTCATCGCATTCCTTCCAAGGAACAAGCATCTTTGCATTTCAAGGCTACAGTCACCACCCTCAGTGATTTTGGAAGTCCCTTAACCACTTCTTATTACAACTGTTAAAATTACAAGTCTCCATTGGCCCATAATGCCACGTGGGGTCTGTGCCCGCTTTGCCATCACCCCTCCTCCAGCTCACCTTCACCTCAGAACTACACATTTGCTTTGTTGCAGACTTGAACAGGTTTCCCAGACTTTCACACGGCTGGGTCTCTCCCCTTCTCAGCTCTCAGGCTGTCTATCTCCTCGGCAAGACTAGCCCTGTCCACCTCATCTAAAATGGCATTCTCACCACCCCCAGTGTAGTCCACTAAATAAAAGAATTTCAAATAATACGATCTGTTTCCTTGGTTAATGTTGATGTCTCCCACTAGCTTCTCAGTTCCTTGAGGGCCATGACTCAGCATACTCCCTGGTATAGCCCCTGTGCCTGACAGTGTCTGGAAAATTATTAAATATTTATCAGATGGATAGATATATTCATGAAGAAGAGAGTGAAAACCAAAACCATTTAACCCCCCTACAATCAGACCATTCACTGAGAACCCAAACTATATCTTACTGCCCACATTAACTTAACTTTGTGGTGCTGGGTCTTCATTATCACCTTTTACTATTCCCGACTGTCCAGTCCAGAAAGCGGGTTTGAATATCAACAACTAGCTTGTTCACTGAGATTTTCTGAGTTCCCCTGCCTTGCCCTTTCCACTAATTTTGACTGTTGTGCAGTGGTTTCTATCAAGTCTTAATCAAAACCCTGAACCAAGAGACTCATCTTAAACCAAACTTCCAATTCTCAATAAATTGTGGCCTTACTGTCTCTTTGAGGCACTGCCCAGGCATTGCCAAGCAGCAGTCACCCTTACTGAGTAAGCAATCAACTCAGATTTGTTTAGTCAACAGATGTTGGTGATATTAGAGGGCCAACTTTGTTCTTAATAATTTTTTCTTTTAATTGGAATATATTGGCTTTATAATGAAATGTTAGTTTCTGTTGCACAAGAGAGCCAGCTCTTTTTTTTTTTTTTTAAATTGGAGGCTGATTACTTTAAAATATTGTGATGGTTTTTGCCATACATTAACATGAATCAGCCATGGGTGTACATGTGTTCCCCATCCTGAACCCCCCTTCCACCTCCCTTCCCATCCCATCCCTCAGGGTCATCCCAGTGCACCAGCCCTGAGCACCCTGTCTCATGCATCGAACCTGGACTGGCGATGTAGTTCACATATGATAATATACATGTTTCAATGCTATTCTCTCAAACCATCCCACCTTCGCCTTCTCCCAGAGTCCAAAAGTCTGTTCTTTACATCTGTGTCTCTTTTGCTGTCTTGCATACAGGGTCATCATTACTATACTTCTAAATTCCATATATATGCATTAATATACTGTATTGGTGTTTTTCTTTCTGACTTCACTCTGTAAAACAGGCTCCAGTTTCACCACCTCATCAGAACTGATTCAATGCATTCAAGAGCTGAGTAATACTCCATTGTGTATATGTACCACAGCTTTCTTATCCATTTGTTTGCAGATAGTCATCTAGGTTGCTTCCATGTCCTGGCTATTGTTAACAGTGCTGCGATGAACACTGGGGTACAAGCATCTCTTTCGATTCTTGTTTCCTCCGTATGTATGCCCAGCGGTGGGATTGTTGGCTCCTGTGTCAATTCTATTTCGTTTTTAAGGAATCTCCACACTGTTCTCCACAGAGGCTGTGAGAGCCAGCTTTTGAACAAAAGGAATACACAGTAGCTAAACAGTGTGATGCCTGGGGGCATAAAAAACAGCAGGGATTATCTGAGACTTCTGCCCAGGTACAGAGGAGTCTGAGACAAAAGGAACTATCAGTACTCAAGATCACCATTTAAAATTTTGCTATTTTACTCATGCAGATTTTCCTACATTTTTATTTTTTTAATGTCTTATTTAAAAAGTCACTAACCGTGACTATGGAGCCATGAAATTAAAAGACGCTTACTCCTGGGAAGAAAAGTTATGACCAACCTAGACAGCATATTAAAAAGCAGAGACATCACTTTGTCAACAAAGGTCCGTCTAGTCAAGGCTATGGTTTTTCCAGTGGTCATGTATGGATGTGAGAGTTGGATTATAAGGAAAGCTGAGAGCAGAAGGATTGATGCTTTTGAACTGTGGTGTTGGAGAAGACTCTTGAGAGTGCCTTGGACTGCAAGATCAACCAATCAATCTTAAAGGAAATCAACCCTGAATATTCATTGGAAGGACTAATGCTGAAGCTGAAGCTTCAATACTTTGGCCACCTGATGTGAAGCGTCAACTCACTGGAAAGGACTCTGATGCTGGGAAAGATTGAAGGCGGGAGAAGGGGAGGGCAGAGAATGAGATGATTGGATGGAATCACCGACTGGATAGACATAGCCCGAGCAAGCTCTGGGAGTTGGTGATGGACAGGGAAGGCTGGCGTGCTGCAGTCCATGGGGTCGCAAGGAGTCGGACCCGACTGAGCGACTGAAGTGAAGCCCACACCCACACCCATAATAAAGCCGGGTCGGGGTAGCGCTATCTATCTCACATTCGGCTTCCCCGCAGCCTTCGCCTCTGGTAGCAGAGATGCTATTATCTTAACAAGTGATGGTTGGAGCCTCTCCTCAGTGCGATCTTTTGTCCCCGTCCTTCTGCCTCCACTCTTGGAGGGTTTTGGGAAGACTCTACGGCATCCCCGAGCCAACTCAAGGGGGCCCGGCTCACCGCGGCAGCCCTGGAGACCCCCTCCCCCTCTCACGTCCCGGGAGGGCTCGGCGCGCGCACCCGGAAGCGGCGGCGCGGGCGCGTCCGGAGGCGCAGGCGCAGTCCTCCTCAGCCGCGTGGTCCCGCCCCTTCCCAACCCCCCGGCGAAGCCTTGTGGGCGCGCGGGCGGCCTCCTTCCGCCCCGTGGGACCGCCTGACCAGGGAGGGGCGGGTCCCTGAGAGCGTCTCGGTTCCCCCCCGCCCCACCGCCACCACCACCTGGGCAATTCCTTGACCTTCTTCCGGGGTCCGCTTGTCAGGGGGCTGCTCTGAGGCGCCACTGGCCGGGAACAGGGGACTCGCCCGCCGCGGCGGCGCCCACAGCGGCCCCGCCGCCGCCTCCCGCCCCGTCCGCGGTCGGTCACGCGCCTCGGGGCCGCGGTGAAGGAGAAGGGGCGGGCCGAGGCGGCCGCGGGGCGGGGACTCGCCTGGGACCGGGCTGGCTCTTAGTGCCGGCCCCGCGCAGGAGCTGCGGACTCCTGCTGTCGCCGCCGCCGCCGCCTACGCTGCCTCAGCCGTCGCCTCGGCCCCGCGCTGCCTCAGCCGGCCGTCACCATGAATCAAGACCTGCAGAAAGAGCGGGCTGGCGCCAGCTTCAACCCGGAGCTGCTCACGAATGTCCTGGACGGCAGCCCCGAGAACACTCGGCGCCGCCGAGAGATCGGTGAGGGCAGCTGGCCAGGCCTCCTCCCCGCCTTTCCCCAGCAGAGCTGGCGGTTCCCTCCGGGAGGAGTCGGGGTGTGGGGGCGCTGTAGGGCCCAGGCCACAACCTTTGGCCCAGCTTTGGGGGAGCCGCAGGACCCCCGCACTTCCAGGGGAGGCTGTGGCGGGGGGAGTCGCCCATCGCGAGAGAGGACCAGTGCCCGTGAGTCTGAAACCTGGTGTGATCCAGAGAGCTTTAACGGAGCCGTGAATTTCTTGTCTTCTTGGTACCCTTTAACTCCCTACCAGAGAACCTCATTCTGAAAGACCCAGACTTCCAGCATGAGAACTTGAATTTCCTCAGCCGTAGCCAGCGTTACGAGGTGGCTGTTAAGAAGAGTGCCACCATGGTGGAGAAGATGAGGAAGTTTGGCATCGCAGATCCTGATGAAATCATGTGGTTTAAAAAGTAGGTATGCGTTAAGCTTAAGAGCAAGGGCCTAAGCCTGAACCTTGAATTCGCCAATCTGTGGTATCCTTTTTCATAGTGTTTGGCGTTTGAAGACTCAAATTCACATCTTTTCAAGTCATTTTAAAGTTCTCTGTGTGGACAATGATGTTTACTTTGATGGTTAAGCCTTTTAAAGGGCTGACGTTTGTAGAAAGCTTGTTGTGGAGATGCTGTAATTTTCTTTCTCAAGAATCATACACATGCGGTCCAGACCTCTCAGTTTTGAGCGATTTAAATGCAGAATGACTTTGCTTCTTCTAAAAAGGAGGCCTGCTAAATTTAGAAGCTGAATTTAGAAGGATGCTTTGCGTTGCAAAGACCAAACATGAAATATTTTGGAGCAGTAACATTGTCTTTTCATATACTAATGTAGCTCAAGAGTTTAAAATAATGGAAAATATGGGTGGATGAGTTAGAACTTCAGTCAAGCCTCAGAATGGATATGAAGTATTCTGAGAACCCCCAGCTTTGTTGAATCTGGTTGAGGGTATTTAAATGGGCCTCCTGTGCATGTGAGATGTTATAAAAATATGCCTTGGTCCTACTGCTGAAAGAATATGTTCTTTTTTCAGACCATCTTTTTGTTGTGTTTTTAGTTAGAAATAAGACACTTTTTTTTTTGGCCTTTATGGAAATATACACTATATAATGTTAGTATAAGATTCCTTTGATTGGAAGCGTTTCTTCTCATTCATTATTGGGCATTTCCTGTTTTAGGTCTCAACATTTTTTTTAAGAAAGCCAATATTTTCATCAGTAGAGAGTAAATGATTTGGATGGTATGTATTTAAGAGCCAAGCAAAATGAAACAGTGAAACATGTTACAGGCTCTGTCTTTTGCAATAGGCATTCCTCACTTATACAACTGCCAACTGATACATTTGGTATCTATTTTCGAGTTTGACCTGGTTATTCTTGTCAAGAGGAAATTTACTCCAGACCACACTCAGAACTTCTTTCCATTTTAGTTATAAAAATAGTTAATTTGGAGGTCCAGTCAGAGTACTTCACTTACTTCCAAGTGCTCTTTTTTTATTTTTTAAAGTTTGTAACTTGTGGCTGTGAGGATATCGAGGTGGAGTAACTCCTAGAAAATTCTGTTTGTGATTTACCTGAATTGAATTTGTGAACTTGTAAACTTAGTAAAATTTGATTTTTCCTTAAAACAAGAGGTTTGTTTTGTTTTACTTTTAAATGGCTGCTTCCGTGTGTTTCAGAGTGAGTTAGATTTCATAATCTGTGGTGATGCGTAATGTGTAAATAGACTCCAGTGAAGTCACAGTGACATAGAACACAGTCCTTTATGTGAGTTAAAAATCAGGCGACACCAGCCCGATTTGGGCGGTTTTAGTTTTGTTTTTTTTTTCCTGTATTTTATGACTCAGACCTCACTATTTGGGGAAAAGACAAAATACAACCTATGGCAGGCCCTTTGACATCCTTTCAGTACTTCTGGGATGTGACAGGAAGATCAGTGTTTGTTAGAGAATGTTTCATTAGTCTTGGCAATTGCTGAACACCATCTGTTGTTACTCGCACCTGTGTTCTATGTATCACTAACAAACTTAACTGTGATGTACCATTGTCAGATACATTGGGTGTCTTAAACGCTAAAATTGGCTTTGGGGAGAGGGATGCTATGATTAATGAAATATAGTAATATTTCTCTTTCTAGGGATTTGGGGCATTTACTGGTCTCTTTTATATCCAGTTTCCCTATCACAAAATGAAACATGAGAATATTTTGAAACTGACTAAAATATTAGTAAAGTACTTTGAGTTTTCTCAACTCAAGCAGTAGAAGAATTCTTCATTCCTTGAGAAAGTAAGACTTTGCTGTTTGGAGAATATACAAATTCCTGATCTCCTTTTCTGAAATTTTGTCTTTTAACTATACTGTTTGCTATGCAAAAACTAAAGTATTTTTAAAGTAACAAAATTCTAATGCGAACCATCATGATTTTTTTTTTTAATCCTTCTTAGGTTTTTAAAGCTAGTTCCTTGAAAAGCGTCTTCAGGGAGAATTAAACATAACTTACAGCAAGTGCTCAGATATTGTTCTTTAGTTAATTTCAAGAGGCCTCAAAAAAAAAAAACCTCAGTATGTCAAAACCATAAGTATTTGACAGTCTTTATTTTGTGTCACGTATTTTTTCCCTTTCAGTTTCTAGAATTAATTATTTTGTGTCAACATCAGCACTTTACCAACCCAGAGCCTCCTCATTTCCCATAAGGGAATGGCTGTGTCTTGTATTGCTACTGTTTTTAGCAACTAAATGACTGCTTTTATTACTCAGAAAGTCTTGCAGGTTCATTTCCTCCTTCAGTGAAAGTGAGGTCACTCAGTCATGTCCGACTCTTTGCAACCCCATGGACTGTAGCCTACCACGCTCCTCTGTCCATGGGATTTTCCAGGCAAGAGTACTGGAGTGGGTTGCAATTTCCTTCTCCAGAGGATCTTCCTGACCCAGGGATTGAACCCGGGTCTTCTGAGCCACCAGGGAAGTCAATAAAGCATGGCTATTAGGGAGTGCTATGGTGCCCTTGCCTTTGAGAGGCCGGTTTATATTTACCTCCACATTATCCCACCTTAGTGAGATGGGTATGTTTTTTGCAAAACGTCTTCTCTGTCTAGAACAGCTTCTGTGAGAATTACCTAGAAACTCACTCGCCTCTTCTGTTCCTCCACCTCCTTTGCCCTCTTTTTCTCCTTGCAGTCTAAATTAACATTTAGTATTTGTGTGAAAATCAGAGAACCTCAGGGTTAAAAAGCATTTTTGATGTTGGTTAGTCCAGGCACTCCTTGAGTGTTTGAATCTGTCCTCAGCACCCCTAAAAGGTGGTGGTATGGTTTTAGGGCCTCCCCAAAAGTAAGTTGGCAGCCTACTCCCTCTTCTCTTGAGTTTATGCTCTGCTTGTTCTACAAGCCAGGACAGGGTGGTTACACTGCTTTCTGTCCATCCCTTGAAACATCATGAGGGTCAGTTAGATGATACTTTGTACCTTAAACTGTTTATATAGATAGAGCTGACAGAATAGACCCCTATAAAATCTCTTAACTTGCCATGGCTGAGGCTGACTAGTGTATATAACTTGTATTGACTACTTCACAGATTCTTTTAAGGGAAAACCATTAAAGACTGAATTTCATTAAAATTAGAATTCCCTTAATCTGGACTAATTTTCAGAGACCCTTTGTGATTTTTAACATATTCACGTTACCTGCTTTACCCATTTATAAGCTCTGAAGATGTTTACAGATTTGTGCTTTGGCCCCAGAATGTATACATACTATCCTGGACATTTGCTTTGGTTACTAGGGAAAAATAGTTGAAATTATTCTTCTTTAGGACATTTTGTTAACAGCTCAGCAAACGTAAATGTTCT
>SJYW01008231.1:811320-831612 GCA_006410735.1 Raphicerus campestris
TGGGGTCGCAAGGAGTCGGACACGACTGAGCGACTGAACTGAAGCCCACACCCACACCCATAATAAAGCCGGGTCGGGGTAGCGCTATCTATCTCACATTCGGCTTCCCCGCAGCCTTCGCCTCTGGCAGCAGAGATGCTATTATCTTAACAAGTGATGGTTGGAGCCTCTCCTCAGTGCGCTCTTTTGTCCCCGTCCTTCTGCCTCCACTCTTGGAGGGTTTTGGGAAGACTCTACGGCATCCCCGAACCAGCTCAAGGGGGCCCGGCTCACCGCGGCAGCCCTGGAGACCCCCTCCCCCTCTCACGTCCCGGGAGGGCTCGGCGCGCGCACCCGGAAGCGGCGGCGCGGGCGCGTCCGGAGGCGCAGGCGCAGTCCTCCTCAGCCGCGTGGTCCCGCCCCTTCCCAACCCCCCGGCGAAGCAGTGTGGGCGCGCGGGCGGCCTCCTTCCGCCCCGTGGGACCGCCTGACCAGGGAGGGGCGGGTCCCTGAGAGCGTCTCGGTTCCCCCCGCCCCACCGCCACCACCACCTGGGCAATTCCTTGACCTTCTTCCGGGGTCCGCTTGTCAGGGGGCTGCTCTGAGGCGCCACTGGCCGAGAACAGGGGACTCGCCCGCCGCGGCGGCGCCCACAGCGGCCCCGCCGCCGCCTCCCGCCCCGTCCGCGGTCGGTCACGCGCCTCGGGGCCGCGGTGAAGGAGAAGGGGCGGGCCGAGGCGGCCGCGGGGCGGGGACTCGCCTGGGACCGGGCTGGCTCTTAGTGCCGGCCCCGCGCAGGAGCTGCGGACTCCTGCTGTCGCCGCCGCCGCCGCCTACGCTGCCTCAGCCGTCGCCTCGGCCCCGCGCTGCCTCAGCCGGCCGTCACCATGAATCAAGACCTGCAGAAAGAGCGGGCTGGCGCCAGCTTCAACCCGGAGCTGCTCACGAATGTCCTGGACGGCAGCCCCGAGAACACTCGGCGCCGCCGAGAGATCGGTGAGGGCAGCTGGCCAGGCCTCCTCCCCGCCTTTCCCCAGCAGAGCTGGCGGTTCCCTCCGGGAGGAGTCGGGGTGTGGGGGCGCTGTAGGGCCCAGGCCACAACCTTTGGCCCAGCTTTGGGGGAGCCGCAGGACCCCCGCACTTCCAGGGGAGGCTGTGGCGGGGGGAGTCGCCCATCGCGAGAGAGGACCAGTGCCCGTGAGTCTGAAACCTGGTGTGATCCAGAGAGCTTTAACGGAGCCGTGAATTTCTTGTCTTCTTGGTACCCTTTAACTCCCTACCAGAGAACCTCATTCTGAAAGACCCAGACTTCCAGCATGAGAACTTGAATTTCCTCAGCCGTAGCCAGCGTTACGAGGTGGCTGTTAAGAAGAGTGCCACCATGGTGGAGAAGATGAGGAAGTTTGGCATCGCAGATCCTGATGAAATCATGTGGTTTAAAAAGTAGGTATGCGTTAAGCTTAAGAGCAAGGGCCTAAGCCTGAACCTTGAATTCGCCAATCTGTGGTATCCTTTTTCATAGTGTTTGGCGTTTGAAGACTCAAATTCACATCTTTTCAAGTCATTTTAAAGTTCTCTGTGTGGACAATGATGTTTACTTTGATGGTTAAGCCTTTTAAAGGGCTGACGTTTGTAGAAAGCTTGTTGTGGAGATGCTGTAATTTTCTTTCTCAAGAATCATACACATGCGGTCCAGACCTCTCAGTTTTGAGCGATTTAAATGCAGAATGACTTTGCTTCTTCTAAAAAGGAGGCCTGCTAAATTTAGAAGCTGAATTTAGAAGGATGCTTTGCGTTGCAAAGACCAAACATGAAATATTTTGGAGCAGTAACATTGTCTTTTCATATACTAATGTAGCTCAAGAGTTTAAAATAATGGAAAATATGGGTGGATGAGTTAGAACTTCAGTCAAGCCTCAGAATGGATATGAAGTATTCTGAGAACCCCCAGCTTTGTTGAATCTGGTTGAGGGTATTTAAATGGGCCTCCTGTGCATGTGAGATGTTATAAAAATATGCCTTGGTCCTACTGCTGAAAGAATATGTTCTTTTTTCAGACCATCTTTTTGTTGTGTTTTTAGTTAGAAATAAGACACTTTTTTTTTTGGCCTTTATGGAAATATACACTATATAATGTTAGTATAAGATTCCTTTGATTGGAAGCGTTTCTTCTCATTCATTATTGGGCATTTCCTGTTTTAGGTCTCAACATTTTTTTTAAGAAAGCCAATATTTTCATCAGTAGAGAGTAAATGATTTGGATGGTATGTATTTAAGAGCCAAGCAAAATGAAACAGTGAAACATGTTACAGGCTCTGTCTTTATGTTGCAATAGGCATTCCTCCCTTATACAACTGCCAACTGATACATTTGGTATCTATTTTCGAGTTTGACCTGGTTATTCTTGTCAAGAGGAAATTTACTCCAGACCACACTCAGAACTTCTTTCCATTTTAGTTATAAAAATAGTTAATTTGGAGGTCCAGTCAGAGTACTTCACTTACTTCCAAGTGCTCTTTTTTTATTTTTTAAAGTTTGTAACTTGTGGCTGTGAGGATATCGGGGTGGAGTAACTCTTAGAAAATTCTGTTTGTGATTTACCTGAATTGAATTTGTGAACTTGTAAACTTAGTAAAATTTGATTTTTCCTTAAAACAAGAGGTTTGTTTTGTTTTACTTTTAAATGGCTGCTTCCGTGTGTTTCAGAGTGAGTTAGATTTCATAATCTGTGGTGATGCGTAATGTGTAAATAGACTCCAGTGAAGTCACAGTGACATAGAACACAGTCCTTTATGTGAGTTAAAAATCAGGCGACACCAGCCCGATTTGGGCGGTTTTAGTTTTTTTTTTTTTTTCCTGTATTTTATGACTCAGACCTCACTATTTGGGGAAAAGACAAAATACAACCTATGGCAGGCCCTTTGACATCCTTTCAGTACTTCTGGGATGTGACAGGAAGATCAGTGTTTGTTAGAGAATGTTTCATTAGTCTTGGCAATTGCTGAACACCATCTGTTGTTACTCGCACCTGTGTTCTATGTATCACTAACAAACTTAACTGTGATGTACCATTGTCAGATACATTGGGTGTCTTAAACGCTAAAATTGGCTTTGGGGAGAGGGATGCTATGATTAATGAAATATAGTAATATTTCTCTTTCTAGGGATTTGGGACATTTACTGGTCTCTTTTATATCCAGTTTCCCTATCACAAAATGAAACATGAGAATATTTTGAAACTGACTAAAATATTAGTAAAGTACTTTGAGTTTTCTCAACTCAAGCAGTAGAAGAATTCTTCATTCCTTGAGAAAGTAAGACTTTGCTGTTTGGAGAATATACAAATTCCTGATCTCCTTTTCTGAAATTCTGTCTTTTAACTATACTGTTTGCTATGCAAAAACTAAAGTATTTTTAAAGTAACAAAATTCTAATGCGAACCATCATGATTTTTTTTTTTAATCCTTCTTAGGTTTTTAAAGCTAGTTCCTTGAAAAGCGTCTTCAGGGAGAATTAAACATAACTTACAGCAAGTGCTCAGATATTGTTCTTTAGTTAATTTCAAGAGGCCTCAAAAAAAAAAAACCTCAGTATGTCAAAAACATAAGTATTTGACAGTCTTTATTTTGTGTCACGTATTTTTTCCCTTTCAGTTTCTAGAATTAATTATTTTGTGTCAACATCAGCACTTTACCAACCCAGAGCCTCCTCATTTCCCATAAGGGAATGGCTGTGTCTTGTATTGCTACTGTTTTTAGCAACTAAATGACTGCTTTTATTACTCAGAAAGTCTTGCAGGTTCATTTCCTCCTTCAGTGAAAGTGAGGTCACTCAGTCATGTCCGACTCTTTGCAACCCCATGGACTGTAGCCTACCACGCTCCTCTGTCCATGGGATTTTCCAGGCAAGAGTACTGGAGTGGGTTGCAATTTCCTTCTCCAGAGGATCTTCCTGACCCAGGGATTGAACCCGGGTCTTCTGAGCCACCAGGGAAGTCAATAAAGCATGGCTATTATGGAGTGCTATGGTGCCCTTGTCTTTGAGAGGCCGGTTTATATTTACCTCCACATTATCCCACCTTAGTGAGATGGGTATGTTTTTTGCAAAACGTCTTCTCTGTCTAGAACAGCTTCTGTGAGAATTACCTAGAAACTCACTCGCCTCTTCTGTTCCTCCACCTCCTTTGCCCTCTTTTTCTCCTTGCAGTCTAAATTAACATTTAGTATTTGTGTGAAAATCAGAGAACCTCAGGGTTAAAAAGCATTTTTGATGTTGGTTAGTCCANCCCCTATAAAACTGTCTCTTATACACATCTTCCACCTCCTTTGCCCTCTTTTTCTCCTTGCAGTCTAAATTAACATTTAGTATTTGTGTGAAAATCAGAGAACCTCAGGGTTAAAAAGCATTTTTGATGTTGGTTAGTCCAGGCACTCCTTGAGTGTTTGAATCTGTCCTCAGCACCCCTAAAAGGTGGTGGTATGGTTTTAGGGCCTCCCCAAAAGTAAGTTGGCAGCCTACTCCCTCTTCTCTTGAGTTTATGCTCTGCTTGTTCTACAAGCCAGGACAGGGTGGTTACACTGCTTTCTGTCCATCCCTTGAAACATCATGAGGGTCAGTTAGATGATACTTTGTACCTTAAACTGTTTATATAGATAGAGCTGACAGAATAGACCCCTATAAAATCTCTAACTTGCCATGGCTGAGGCTGACTAGTGTATATAACTTGTATTGACTACTTCACAGATTCTTTTAGGGGAAAATCATTAAAGACTGAATTTCATTAAAATTAGAATTCCCTTAATCTGGACTAATTTTCAGAGACCCTTTGTGATTTTTAACATATTCACGTTACCTGCTTTACCCATTTATAAGCTCTGAAGATGTTTACAGATTTGTGCTTTGGCCCCAGAATGTATACATACTATCCTGGACATTTGCTTTGGTTACTAGGGAAAAATAGTTGAAATTATTCTTCTTTAGGACATTTTGTTAACAGCTCAGCAAACGTAAATGTTCTGTGGAGTTTCTTTTGACTTTCAAGACAAGTAAAGCCTAAAAATAAAGCAAAAACACACACTCATGTTCCAAGAAATCAAACCAACAAAATAATAAACAAAAGAGGTCTGAGGCTAAAACGGGGGTAGAATTTGCTTCCTGGATTAAGAGTGAAATTCAGAATCCTGGCCCTAAAATGACTAGGGGGAAAAGAGATACCACTAGATTCTGCCGTTGGCTTTTTAGATAGCATATGATGAATTTGAGTCTTAATTTCATAAGAAAGGGGTTTAAATTTGTCGAACCTTCATTCTCAGGGCCAAACGTGTCTGGCGAGAATGGTGGTAGAATGCAGTTTCTAGAATAAGGCTGAGAACCTTTTCTTTTCTCTCCTGTAGACTACATATGGTCAATTTTGTGGAACCTGTGGGCCTCAATTACTCCATGTTTATTCCTACCTTGCTGAATCAGGGCACCACTGCTCAGCAAGAGAAATGGCTGCATTCATCCAAAGGACTCGAGATAATTGGCACCTACGCCCAGACGGAACTGGGCCACGGTTAGTCCACATTTGAGGGTCAGTGGGTAGCCCCAGTCAGGTCTTCAGTTAGCAAATGACTCTGGGCATTTGATTTTTTTTTCCTTCCTACTACACGTTTGGAATTTTATTATTAAATCGATAAATCTTAAAACTGTTTCCTCATAGTTTATTTCCCCATAAATTGGTCCAAGATTCTGGCCTGAAAGATGTATCACTGTTATTTCTTACCATTGCTGTGTACACCCAGTTAAAATGGGTATCGAGCAGTTTGGAAAGGTGGGGTTGAAAATATGGCAAAGTGCTCCATTGTGTGGGTGTCTGATTTAAAAGACCTAGTTAGAAATTCTTAAGAGGCTTCACGCCTCAGCAACATGTGGAAGATGCTTTGCTTTAATGAAGTTAAAAATGTGGATTTTAATGAGACAGAGGGTTAAAGTGGTGAAGGCTGCCTAGGGGGTTTGGGGAAAAGTCCATGATGGTCTTCATTTTGTTTCTTTTTATTCATTTTTCTGTACCTGCCCATGGACTTTGAATTCTTGGTTAAATTGTTCTGAAAACCTTTTAAAAAGTTTTTGTGTTTGGTCTTGTGAAACAAATTTGTTTTCATAGATAAGGCCACTGATGGGCTTAAGGGTCTTGAGTTTGAGCTGCCCAATGTCATTCCTAATTATCAAAATGTTTTCCTCATGTAAATAAAGCAAAGAAAAGGAAGGAAGGAAGAAAGGGTGCAGATATCAGGGACATTCCTCTTTTGTGTTTGATTTGGTGCTTTTTGGCTTGTAAATTGGTTTAAGTAAATGTCCTTTCTCCTAATGCCTGTGGGCACTGCATATCCTGGTCATGGGACAGTTTATGAACACCCTACCAGGCACGCCAGGATGGTCAGCACTGAGATGACAGACCTGAGGGAAGGTGTCCTAAGGGAAGAAAGATCACATTCCTACAGTGTTCTCTTGGAGTGTGTGTGGGTGTTTTGTAATCTTGAAATAGCTTTATGGTATAGAATCCTTTTTTGTTTGTTTTCAAATTCATCACTGAATCTATTTGACTTGAAGAGATGTACTGTTCACCGGAGACATTAGATGTAAACTATTGTGAAACTAAATGAGTCTGATCAAGTCTTATCTCTTGTTGTTCTGTTTTATCCTTCTGCCTCTATTTATGAAGTATATTTCCCATGTATATTTGAAAGAAGAGAGGAAGAATTGAAGACTTAAACTTCGTTGGTTTAAGGAGCGCCGAGGGTTGGATTAAGGTCCTGTGTTGCTCTGGGCAAGATTGTATTTGTTCTTTCTCTTCTTCCTTCTAGTTTCCAAATGTTTTCTTGTGTTTGAAACCAACTTTGTCTTGATCTCTATGGTTTATTAGAGAACAGAGTTTTAAAATTAGGTCTTGTTTCTTGCTGGAACTTTTTCAGTTCATATTAGTTGTGCTTTGCTGAGTGCTGTTCTTTTCCTAAAAAGCCAGTCTGTTGGCTAATTAATATCCCGTAAGAGTATAATCTTATAGAATATATAAAAAGTACTTCAGCATCAGCGGGATTGGAAATAGAGCAACTTGTACAGGATGATGATTTGACTACTTAAATTCTGAGACTTTGGAACATTGGTCAACAGTGATTATCTCACGTTCTTACAGAACTAGCTGTAACTTCCAGTTTGGGATTCTTTCGCTTCTAGGACGCCTCTGAGAATTGAAGAAATTAAAAGTGCTCAGTCTTATTCCAGGATCCTCAAGAATCTTAAAATTCAACCATCCTTAAAATTCAACCATCCTTAAAATTCAACCATCTGCAGATAGTCTAGCTCACCAGTGTTCCTCTTCCCTCCTTTAAACACACTTCTGTCTGTACGGGCACACAAGCCCAACACATACTGGATCTGTGGATCTGCGAGCCCTAATCAAAGGCAGAATCCTGGGCCAAGGAGGGCACCCTTTCCCTGGGGCTGCATTGTTAAAGAGACTGTCTGGGACATGGTCTAGGGTTAATCATCTCTTGACCATATGTCTCTCCAGGTCACAAGGCAGACAGTGTCTTGGTCGTCAGGGTTATTTGATCATTTCAAATTCTGGCCACTTCATAGGGATTCTTCTTGCCTTTTCTGTTATTATAATTATTCAGGAAAATAGAGCTTCTATAGTACATGCTTATCATCCTTGAAGATGCTGCAGTATCTTTGCAGATTCCCATCTCTAATACTAAACTGTGAAAATATTCTTCCTTTGAAGCTTGAAAAATAGGTCATGCACTTGATCTTTTAAGTCCCTAATCTTCCTCTTCCTGGATCTCACTGCTCTGTCTCTCTAATGGCCTCCCATCCTCTTTTTTCCCTTTTTTTTCCATTGTCTTCCCTGTTGGCCTTCTCATGAGACTTGCTCCCTGGATATTCTAATTTCCCCACTGTTAGTAATAACAATAGAAATGTCTACAAAAGCTGTTCTTTGCATTACGCCTTTGGAATATCTTTCTCAGAGATGAATGACTATATTTGAAGAGAATGAGTACTTTATAGATTTTGTTGCACAAGACATGGAATAGGTTTTGATGTATTTCGTGTACTCGTGTCTCCTTTGTCCCATCAACATGGTCACTTCGGGTTTTTTGCTACTTTTATATCTATTTAAGAATTAAAGTTTTCATTTACCAATGCTAATGAGCCTGGATATTACTCTCTGCATTTCATATGTATGAACTGGCATTTTCTCCTTTGAGTATTGGATAAATAGAATCTGCATGTTGATCTTAGAAACTTACATTGTTTCTGTTGGCTCTGTTTCATTAAATATTTGGGCCTCAGTGCATCTGTCTCTGACTAGGTATAAGTTTTCTTCTTATGTCTGGGTAATTAGCTTCCATTTTATTCCTGTTTTTGTTTGTTGAATTCGTGTTTGATTTTTTTACTTGTGTATAATACAGAGTGATCATCAGTCTCACATGCAGTATTTATGTTTATTAACTAATATAGTGTTCATTTAGTTATACAGTTATTTTTAACTAATATTTATGTTTATTAACTGTATAGCTCTTTCACTTTGTTATGTTCTTTCTAGTTTATCTTAGAGTTTTGTAATAGTTTCAGTTTATATGTGGAACCTTAAATATATTACATTAATTTGTTTCTGTTTTCTCTAACATCATAAGCTTTGGCTCATTGTTGTTTTAAAGATATTTAAAAATCTGATAGGATAAGCCTACTATTGTTATAGCTTATGTTTCAAGATATTTGTATTTAGTGTTCTTGCATACTTATTCTTTTTGATAAATTCTGACCTCAATTTATCAAGTTCTAAAACATATTCTATAGGAATTTAAAACCTGTGTTACATTAAATCCCAGTATTTTCTTGGGAAGTATTAATTTTCCTTCATACTCTGAGCTAAGAATTAGCGATTTCTTTTCTGTTACTCAGATCTTTCATTCATCGTAGTAGGTATTTATGTGTTTTCATAATTAAATCTTTAATATTCTGAGCTAACTTATTTAAAATTTAAAAATATTTTGTTGCTGTTATATTTCACCTTTCTCTTTAATGGGATTTCTATTTGAATGGTTCTAATGGATAAGAATGAATGATTTTTTTAAAGCCTATAGCTTTTCTAAATTAATTTATGATTGATGGTATTGGTGTTTTGTTGTTGATTTCCTAGGATTATAATCATGCGGTCCACTGAATTGCTATTTTGATTTCTTCCTTTCTCAATATGTTGTTAATCTAATCATTCGTCCTCACTACTGGCCAGCCTTCCCAGCCCTGTATCATGTAGGAGATACGGGGAAAGCCTTTTGGTGTTAACGCTTTTGAAAGAATTGACTGCAGCTCCTTACCAAGTAAAATGTTGGTGCTTTGCAATTATATAGTAAATTAATTTAAAATAATTTATGACCTTTATCGTGCAAATATCAATACTTGATTTAAATCAAAAACTATCCAGGTAACTTTGTCCTTGTAACGTTTCTACGTTTCCTCTGCTTCTGAATAATCCTTACCCTAGTTACAAGAGACACTTTACTCCTGGAAACAACTTTGAGCTTCAGAACAGTTTGTGATGACAGTGGTTTTCCCCTTGCCCTTCTCAGTGTGCTCGGCAGTAACCCTTGGTGTTGGCATTATTCTGTGATACACCCCCGCCCATGATGAGTCTGAAGGGCGCCTCAGAGCGACCTCTCCTTCACCAGGAATTGCTCTGGTTTCTAGCCATGGAAAAGTAGGCTCTCAGCACTGAGAGTGACTGGCCTCAGGCCACAACTTTTGGCCGTAGTTCAGTTATCTTCTTACAGCTCCTGCTACTGCTGCTAAGTCGCTTCAGTCGTGTCTGACTCTGTGCGACCCCATGGACTGCAGCCCACCAGGCTCCTCTGTCCATGGGATTCGCCAGGCAAGAGTACTGGCGTGGGTTGCCATCGCCTTCTCCTAGGCACACTTTAATTTTTCTTCCTGCACACCATCCCTTTAAAAACAGGACAGTTGGCATTTCTGTTGGAGTGAAAGGTACTCTCTCTTCCCAGGAATGTTGTTTTTCCAAGTATTTTCACTATTTATAAAAAAAAAAAACAACTTTATTTTGAAATGACTACAGATTCATAAGAAGTTGCAAAAATAGCCCAGAGACTACAGATTCATAGGAAGTTGCAAAAATAGCCCAGAGACATCTCATGGACCTTTTCAGTCAGTTGCCACCAGTAGTAATATCTTAACAGGATTTCCAGTTTTACGCTTCCAAANAAAATAAAAAGTTGCAAAAATAGCCCAGAGACTACAGATTCATAGGAAGTTGCAAAAATAGCCCAGAGACATCTCATGGACCTTTTCAGTCAGTTGCCACCAGTAGTAATATCTTAACAGGATTTCCAGTTTTACGCTTCCAAATCTTAACTGATTTGGCAGGTCTTTCTAATGTCCCCACCGTCATCCTCAGCTCAGATTGCACTAGAATACATGATTAGGCTATGAGATTTTTGTCCTTGTTTTGCCATGATCTTTTTTTTTTTTTTTTGGTTGTGCTTTGAGTCCTGTGGGATCTTTAATTTCCCAGCTAGGAATAAACCTGTCTCCTCACCCTCATCAGAAGCTTGGAGTCCTAACCACTGGACCACCAGGGAAGTCCTGCCATTATCTTTCTGACCTGAAAACACTTAATTCATCTCAGCTTTAATTTTTTTGTAAAATGAGGAAGTTATTCGTGCGTTTTTGATTTTCATGTGATTGGTTAGCTGAAAGCTCAGCTCACCCCAACCCTTGTAGAAAGGCATCACAGATCAGTCCTCACCTAAAGCACCCTCCCCCTGATTATTTCCTTCCTCAAGTGGAACAAATGGAGACGTTTTGAAACTGTTTAGGCTCATTTCTAAGATAAAGAACATAGTAAGAGCAATATAGAACTGATTAATTTAGAGCTGGAATTTAGATAAAAATGCCAGAAATGGCAACCCATTCCAGTACTCTTTCCTGGAAAATCCCAGGGATGGGGAAGCCTGGTGAGCTGCCGTCTATGGGGTCTCACAGAGTCGGACACAACTGAAGCAACCTTGCAGCAGCAGCAGCATGCAACATTACAAAGCTGTATAGCACTATTTCCTATTAGAAATAAATTCACATAAAAGTCTAGGGCACTTGCAAATTTTAATGGAAAAGAATGACTTTAGAAATTTGATTTTAAATGATAGTTAACATGTTTATTATAATTTTGTCTGATAATTCCCATATGATTATAATGGAGCCCTTGTTATGCATGAATCTGTTATTTGTGAATATCATGATCTTCACTAAAAATTGCATGTCTTTCTCTTTCTGAAATTAATTACTGGAGTGAAGAGCACCGTCAGTTTTTGTATTAAGTTGTTTCAGTAGCACGTGGCTGGATATTTTAGTCAATCCAAATGAAATGACCAAAATTATGTGAAGAATGTGGATTAATAGTGGATGTTTTATAGACAAATAGAAAAGTTTTCCAACCCCGAAACATTATTATTAGATCCGGGAAAAATTTTTTCCAAGAGAACTTCTGTGTTTTCCCATCTCAACTTTTCATTAGAATATATGTCATTTGTACAACTTCAATTCTCCATTCCATCAAGCCTCTTCAGAATTTTTATTTACCTTAATTACAAGGCTGTAATCCTTTGCCTTGGTCATGTGGTCTTGGCTGCACAGGCTTTGGAATCAGTTCCCAATCCCTGCCAAGTTATTTTAGAAATGAGTCACATTAGAAAATACTTCTCACCAATTTAAGAAAAATGGAAGTAAACAAGAATTATAATGTAATACATAAAGGGGCAGTGCTCCGATCCATGATGAAGTCTACTCAAGTAATTCATACTTAACAGAAGGTATTTTTTTTTCTCCTTCCCTTGCTGTTTGTTCAAATTGCTGATCTCACACCTGATGACTCTCAAATGCCCATCCTTGGTATTTCTTTGAAGCTTTGTGCAACGAGGGCAGCCTGGGCCTCTGGATCTTCACTTGGGCATGTTCCTGCCCACCTTGCTGCACCAGGCAACCGAGGAACAGCAGGAGCGCTTCTTCATGCCTGCCTGGAACTTGGAGATCATTGGCACTTATGCCCAGACAGAGATGGGTCATGGTACGGTGCATTCAGTCTACCTTCTGGGTTGGGTGGGGCTTTGCAAGCCTGGTGCACATGGAGCATCCATCACATGCCAGCGGTGGCATCTCCACGTGCTGTGTGAGATCTGTTTAAATGCAGTCTTTCTGCAGCACTCCAGGTTTTCACATGTGTAAGTCTTGGCATAGACAATGCCTTGGTCAGCAGAAATTAAAGCTTATGTTATCACAGATATACTGATTACTTATTCATGTCTCCCCTTCAGCAAATCAAAAATTAAAGAGTTAGGTCTTACTAAGTGGTTTTTCAGGTTCACTGCTTTTGTACAGAATTTGTATACAGAGTCTGAACCCATCTCTTTTTCTTCATTACTATGATTCCCTTTGATACTGATACCTTAAATGAACTTACACAGATTCCAGAAGAAATACGTGTTAATAGCATGTGTGCTAAAGGGAAGTGAGTGGCCTATATAACCAAAACATGTAGCATTTTTTACCTTGACATTATTTGTGTTGATTCACTAAATTCAGTAGACTTCTAAAAGGGGCTTTGGCCAANAATAATCCTTACCCTAGTTACAAGAGACACTTTACTCCTGGAAACAACTTTGAGCTTCAGAACAGTTTGTGATGACAGTGGTTTTCCCCTTGCCCTTCTCAGTGTGCTCGGCAGTAACCCTTGGTGTTGGCATTATTCTGTGATACACCCCCGCCCATGATGAGTCTGAAGGGCGCCTCAGAGCGACCTCTCCTTCACCAGGAATTGCTCTGGTTTCTAGCCATGGAAAAGTAGGCTCTCAGCACTGAGAGTGACTGGCCTCAGGCCACAACTTTTGGCCGTAGTTCAGTTATCTTCTTACAGCTCCTGCTACTGCTGCTAAGTCGCTTCAGTCGTGTCTGACTCTGTGCGACCCCATGGACTGCAGCCCACCAGGCTCCTCTGTCCATGGGATTCGCCAGGCAAGAGTACTGGCGTGGGTTGCCATCGCCTTCTCCTAGGCACACTTTAATTTTTCTTCCTGCACACCATCCCTTTAAAAACAGGACAGTTGGCATTTCTGTTGGAGTGAAAGGTACTCTCTCTTCCCAGGAATGTTGTTTTTCCAAGTATTTTCACTATTTATAAAAAAAAAAAACAACTTTATTTTGAAATGACTACAGATTCATAAGAAGTTGCAAAAATAGCCCAGAGACTACAGATTCATAGGAAGTTGCAAAAATAGCCCAGAGACATCTCATGGACCTTTTCAGTCAGTTGCCACCAGTAGTAATATCTTAACAGGATTTCCAGTTTTATGCTTCCAAATCTTAACTGATTTGGCAGGTCTTTCTAATGTCCCCACCGTCATCCTCAGCTCAGATTGCACTAGAATACATGATTAGGCTATGAGATTTTTGTCCTTGTTTTGCCATGATCTTTTTTTTTTTTTTTTGGTTGTGCTTTGAGTCCTGTGGGATCTTTAATTTCCCAGCTAGGAATAAACCTGTCTCCTCACCCTCATCAGACGCTTGGAGTCCTAACCACTGGACCACCAGGGAAGTCCTGCCATTATCTTTCTGACCTGAAAACACTTAATTCATCTCAGCTTTTAATTTTTTTGTAAAATGAGGAAGTTATTCGTGCGTTTTTGATTTTCATGTGATTGGTTAGCTGAAAGCTCAGCTCACCCCAACCCTTGTAGAAAGGCATCACAGATCAGTCCTCACCTAAAGCACCCTCCCCCTGATTATTTCCTTCCTCAAGTGGAACAAATGGAGACGTTTTGAAACTGTTTAGGCTCATTTCTAAGATAAAGAACATAGTAAGAGCAATATAGAATTGATTAATTTAGAGCTGGAATTTAGATAAAAATGCCAGAAATGGCAACCCATTCCAGTACTCTTTCCTGGAAAATCCCAGGGATGGGGAAGCCTGGTGAGCTGCCGTCTATGGGGTCTCACAGAGTCGGACACAACTGAAGCAACCTTGCAGCAGCAGCAGCATGCAACATTACAAAGCTGTATAGCACTATTTCCTATTAGAAATAAATTCACATAAAAGTCTAGGGCACTTGCAAATTTTAATGGAAAAGAATGACTTTAGAAATTTGATTTTAAATGATAGTTAACATGTTTATTATAATTTTGTTTGATAATTCCCATATGATTATAATGGAGCCCTTGTTATGCATGAATCTGTTATTTGTGAATATCATGATCTTCACTAAAAATTGCATGTCTTTCTCTTTCTGAAATTAATTACTGGAGTGAAGAGCACCGTCAGTTTTTGTATTAAGTTGTTTCAGTAGCACGTGGCTGGATATTTTAGTCAATCCAAATGAAATGACCAAAATTATGTGAAGAATGTGGATTAATAGTGGATGTTTTATAGACAAATAGAAAAGTTTTCCAACCCAGAAACATTATTATTAGATCCGGGAAAAATTTTTTCCAAGAGAACTTCTGTGTTTTCCCGTCTCAACTTTTCATTAGAATATATGTCATTTGTACAACTTCAATTCTCCATTCCATCAAGCCTCTTCAGAATTTTTATTTACCTTAATTGCAAGGCTGTAATCCTTTGCCTTGGTCACATGGTCTTGGCTGCACAGGCTTTGGAATCAGTTCCCAATCCCTGCCAAGTTATTTTAGAAATGAGTCACATTAGAAAATACTTCTCACCAATTTAAGAAAAATGGAAGTAAACAAGAATTATAATGTAATACATAAAGGGGCAGTGCTCCGATCCATGATGAAGTCTACTCAAGTAATTCATACTTAACAGAAGGTATTTTTTTTTCTCCTTCCCTTGCTGTTTGTTCAAATTGCTGATCTCACACCTGATGACTCTCAAATGCCCATCCTTGGTATTTCTTTGAAGCTTTGTGCAACGAGGGCAGCCTGGGCCTCTGGATCTTCACTTGGGCATGTTCCTGCCCACCTTGCTGCACCAGGCAACCGAGGAACAGCAGGAGCGCTTCTTCATGCCTGCCTGGAACTTGGAGATCATTGGCACTTATGCCCAGACAGAGATGGGTCATGGTACGGTGCATTCAGTCTACCTTCTGGGTTGGGTGGGGCTTTGCAAGCCTGGTGCACATGGAGCATCCATCACATGCCAGCGGTGGCATCTCCACGTGCTGTGTGAGATCTGTTTAAATGCAGTCTTTCTGCAGCACTCCTGGTTTTCACATGTGTAAGTCTTGGCATAGACAATGCCTTGGTCAGCAGAAATTAAAGCTTATGTTATCACAGATATACTGATTACTTATTCATGTCTCCCCTTCAGCAAATCAAAAATTAAAGAGTTAGGTCTTACTAAGTGGTTTTTCAGGTTCACTGCTTTTGTACAGAATTTGTATACAGAGTCTGAACCCATCTCTTTTTCTTCATTACTATGATTCCCTTTGATACTGATACCTTAAATGAACTTACACAGATTCCAGAAGAAATACATGTTAATAGCATGTGTGCTAAAGGGAAGTGAGTGGCCTATATAACCAAAACATGTAGCATTTTTTACCTTGACATTATTTGTGTTGATTCACTAAATTCAGTAGACTTCTAAAAGGGGCTTTGGCCAAAGTTTAGTAAAAATAAGATAAGTTGTCCGTGCAGGTCATTGATTTCACATTCTGTATATATGCCCTTTCTTTTTTCCTTTGCATCCCCCACCTGCCTTTCTCTGTGAACTTGATGGTGCCTTAAGCTGGTGGCACTTGTTCTGCATTGGTATTTGTGTTTGAATGGTATCAATTCATCTACTTCTGGCTTCTGTTTGCCCACTCAGAGGTTTCAAAACACAGCTGGTCTAGCGTATATTTGCTCTTTGTTCCTTATTCCTGTAACAGCTTCATCTTAATTTGATTGTTCAAATTAAATTTGACTTTCAGCTTTGATGCTAAATAGTATTTTACAGGATGTTCCTAAGACACAAAGTGGAATACTATTTGGTTCAGTTGTGCATTGGAAAACACTCTGTCATTACCTGTTCTATAAAAGTTTCTTTGGTGCAAGGAGTCTCACTGTCTGATTCTTTGATTCCCATCCAGGAGAAGGTTGATCACCCATGAACTGGCCATTTCTGTTTTCAACTTGGAAGTTTCTAAATGTTTTACAATTAATTTTAAGTGGTGAATGAAATCTGGCATTATCAAAGCAATCTGGTAAAAAGTTCTCATTGTTGACTTCAGGATAGAGAGAGGGTCACGTAGAACATTTTTCTGTAACTTTTTTCAAAGAATTTTGGCACGTTTGTATTAGAATTCAAGGGCTTGCCTGATAGCTCAGTTGGTAAAGAATCTGCCTGTAATATAGGAGACCCCCGTTCGATTCCTGGGTCAGGAAGATCCACTGGAGAAGGGATTGGCTCCCCACTCCAGTATTCTTGGGCTTCTGTTGTGGCTCAGCTGGTAAAGAATTTGCCTGCAATGCGGGAGACCTGGGTTTGATCCCTCCTAGAGAAGGGCAAGGCTACTCACTCCAGTATTCTGGCCTAGAGAATTCCGTGGACTGTATATAGTCCCTTGGGTCGCAGAGTTGGACCCGACTGAGCGACTTTCACTTTTTCATTAGAGTTTAAAACACAAATCCCTGTCCATCTCCAATAAACATGAAAGTGGTAAACCAGTCAGGAATAAGTGAAAGCCTAGTGTTGGAAGCCTACAGGGTGAACTTGGACCTTATTGATGGACTTTTAGAAAATTTTAAAAAGTCACCATTCCAGGTCTTCTTTTCCCCAATGATTATAACTTTTAAACTTTTAAAACTTGTTTTCCTTTCTAGCATTCATTCTGAAATAAATTCTCAGTTTACAAGAACTTTAGCTGCAATCTCTTCCTGTCACGTGTTATCTCATTCTTTGTTACAATACAGAATTCCAGAATGTTGAATTGCTGTGGTAGACACAATACGAATGAGTTGAAATTGGCACTTCCCTGTTAAAGGCATAGCCTGTGATCTCAGGAAACTATGATTCCTGTCTTTACATTTTCTTTTGGTTGATGTAAATAAATGTTCCCTATCTACTGCTGTGCAGTAAATCAAATACAGAAACGGAACATGCTTGACATTTATATTTTCAGCTTAATACGAACTATCTGATTTAAGCATGGGAAATTCAGGATCTTGGTTAGCAACCATTTGTAGCTCATCTACAGATGTTTTATTGTTAGATGTTGTTATTCTCTGAGATGCTAGTGCTTTAAAGGAACTGGACAGATTTTACCCTGTACCTGTTTTTCCCCATATTCTATCTGAAGTAGGTATAATTCATTTCCTTAGGAACCCATCTTCGAGGATTGGAAACCACAGCCACTTATGACCCTGAAACCCAGGAGTTCATTCTCAACAGTCCTACTGTGACCTCCATCAAGTGGTGGCCTGGTGGACGTAAGTGAATTTTTTTAATAGTATCTGGATGTTTTGAAGAGATTATAACATTGTGTTTAGAATATAGAGCATCTATGAGAATATAATTTTGAAATATAGAAAGAACTCTTAGGGCTTAAACTATGCTGAGGTTTTCACATTCTCTTGTGTTACCTGTTATAGATATTTAAACACTTGTAAAGTGCAGAGGACAGCTGTCAATTTTGCTGCTTTTCATAGATTTTTATCTAAGCATTCCCATGTGTTAGCATAATTTCCACAATCATCATTTAAAGTAATTTAGTATTCCCAGTTTGGTTAGTCATTTATGTATTGAAAAGTATTTGAGGGACTTCCCTAGTGGTTCAGTGGCTAAGACTATACCCTCCTAATCCAGGGGGCCTGGGTGCAATCCCTAGTCAGGGAAATAGATCCCACATGCTTAGCTAAAGATCCTGTATGCTGTAACTAAGACTTGGCACAGCCAAATAAATAATCAAACAGAAGTAGAAATGAGTGTTTTTTTATTTTTTAAGGAAAGTATTTTAGTTTTTAAATTTTTGTTATAATAGCTTAGATGTGAAATTTATTTAATATTGTCTTCTATTCTGAGTTATTGTTTTAGGATACATACATTTCAAATGAAGGATTTTGTTATCCACATTATATATTTTAATATGTGGTATTATTACATTTTGATAAGGAAAAAAACTAGCATGCAATAAAAGGGAAACATTTCTAGATGCACTAACCAAAAATCTCTTAAAGCAGCATATCCTATAGTACAGTGGGGTATTCTGCAGTGGTGGAATAGTCTCTATCTTTCCCATTCAGCGTGGTAGCCACTAGCCACCTGAACACTGGAAATGTAACTAGCTGACTGAGGGACTGAATCTTCTATTTTATTTCATTATAATTAATTTAAATGTAAATAACCACATGTGGCTAGCAGCTACTGTCTTGGAAAGCCCTGCCTTAAGGGAGAAAAAGGAAGTAATTTAATATTCTACAATTATCCTAAAAATGTCTTTATGTAAATGAATGAAAAATAAGTAGAACAAGTAAAACTATCTTCTTTAAAATGCTATCAAATTAACATGTTGTCTACCCTAAACTTAGATAATATATGTCAATTACATTCCAGTAAAAATACACACACGTGTGTGTGTATTTTTAAAATGAAGGCTTACTTTGCCAAAATTTAATGAATTTTGCTATTGATGGGATCTTAGTCTTATATGTAATATATGCTTTTCTCTCTTTTGTTTCTGTCTTTTGAAAATGTAAGAACATTTGCTCACTTTTCCTCTCTCGTTCTCTTTTATGTTGTAGTTGGAAAAACTTCAAATCATGCTATCGTACTTGCCCAGCTCATCACTCAGGGGAAATGCTATGGATTACATGCCTTCATTGTACCTATTCGTGAACTTGGGACCCATAAGCCTTTGCCAGGTTAGGATTATCTAATGTTGAGATGGAAAATTAAAAGTCACTATCTTCTGCAAAAAGTAAAATATGTAACTAAAGAAGAGGAGGGGAGCCAGGAATTTCAGAACATAAACACCTTGTGACTTTCCTTTTATCTGCGGTAGGTATTACCGTAGGAGACATTGGCCCCAAATTTGGCTATGATGAGATGGATAATGGCTACTTGAAGATGGACAACTATCGTATCCCCAGAGAAAACATGCTGATGAAACATGCCCAGGTACAGTGAGATAGAAAATAGGAACAGACATGTCAGACATGGGGGTTTCAGTGGCCATTGATAAGCATAGGGTTGGGGTGGTCTGTTCGTTTAGAACGTAATAACAGATTTTTTACTTCTGATGATGCTTTTATTGTGACCATGAAATCAGATCAGTTGACAGGTGTGAAGAGCATGTCTTGGTTTGCTAAACCAGTGGGGCTCACACTTTAGCATACATTAGAGTCACCTGGAAGGCTGGCTAAAAGCTAGATTACTTAGCCCCCAGAGTTTCTGATTTAGGAGGTCAGGGTGGGGCCTGAGCATCAGGTGGTGCTGATGCTGCCTTTCTGGGGACCACACTTTGAGAATAAACTGCTACTTGAGTTTAACAGAAGGAAGCATCCATCTCATGTTCTTTTTCCAGGTGAAGCCTGATGGCACATATGTAAAACCCCTGAGTAACAAGCTGACCTATGGCACCATGGTGTTCATCAGGTCCTTCCTCGTGGGAGAATCCGCTCGGAGTCTGTCTAAGGCATGCACCATTGCCATCCGATACAGTGCTGTGAGGCATCAGTCTGAAATCAAGCCAGGGTAAGGGTAAAGTCTGAGATGAGCTCAGTACTAAAGGTCTGGCGTGAACTCCATCCAGATATCAAAATTCCCAAATGTGATGTGGAGAAAGTGCATTTGTTATAAAATTAGCTAGAATGGCAGTGTACTGGGTCTGCTACTTAGAATCTGAACTTCCTTAAGTGGAAAGATGAGAATAAGCACCTAATTATTACTTTTAACTTTCTAAGAAAAATGATAATATTACTAGAGCTTTATAAGTGTTCAAAACACTGAAGGTGTGGTGTGAAGGTTCTAATTGCTGCTAACAACTACAAATTGTTTAGTGAAAGTGACATTAAACTCAATTCCCTGTTGGTTTCTGGGCATAGTTTGTTCTTATTTCCGCCTACTAATTGGGCATGACTCTGACAAACTTTTTACTCTTAAAGAAGAAATAAAGAGATTGGTAAGAGCAGACTCGTTTTGCATGCTCAGTGGACCTTCTTAGACTTTCAATATTTAACTTAGTACACTGGATCTTCTCATATTAGTGGTCAGGGTATAGTTTATTCTACCAGCTACACCCTTTAACATTGCCTTCCTCCTGTGAAGTTAAC
>SJYW01008231.1:831637-860471 GCA_006410735.1 Raphicerus campestris
ATTTTTTTTTTTCCTTTTTCTTTTTTTGATTAGCATCTGCACAAATGGCCTCAGTTCATTGCTTGAAACTAACTAATCCGGCTTGTTAAGATGGAGATCGTCATCCACAAGTTGTTATTAGCAGGCTTCTAAAGGAAGAAGGTCTCAGGCAGAGCGGGGCAGGCTTGGAGAAAGGTTATATAATATAATATGTTCTTCAGGCGCTGTATGAGGGGGAGACAAAGCTGCCTTACGGGACCTGCTCTCAAGTGCTACTTAGAGGCTTACATAGTCCTGGCTATTCTACCTCATGAAAAGGGAGATCCAATCACTGCTTCTGGAGACTATTCTCCTCATCTCTTTGGCTGTCATATGTATTTAACAGTAGTGCCCTCAAGGACAATAGGGTGGGGAAGCGTGCTAGGGGGCTCCAGCCTCCAGCCCGTAGTTTTTCATTTCACATTGCAGGCTTTGCTAAGAATGGTCTTCTTTGTTTCCATTTTGAGTCATGGCTGAATTCTTATATGTTGTCTGATCTTCAAGCTCAAATACCCAAGGGACCAGGCAGCTGTGAATCAATCCTGTCTGTGTGTGTGTGTGTGTCAGCTAGCAGGTACTATAGCAAAGAAGACAGTATACTTTTCCTTATTTCTTTAAATCGATAGGGATTTGGAGGAAAAGCCTTTAATAAAATAGGACTGTGACTGATTATTTCCCCCTTTCCGAACACTGTTGTAAAATCAGAAGGTTATGAATGGCATGAGGGAAAAAAATAATAAAAGACCCATTTCTAATGTAGTCCTATGGGTTTAAGCCCAAACCTTCGATTTATAATGAAAGCTCAGTGTCTATACACATACCTCCCCTTATGAAATGGATCTCCTTTCTGACTGCAGAGGGTAAGGAAATCTTCCACATGCTTTCACTTATTGGGAAGGTACACAGTTGCTTATCTGTTGTTTTTCTTCCACATAGTCTACGATTTGGAAATTCGACATCATGTATTTTTTTTCCCTAGGCCAGATGTTTTATCCTGCTACGTTAAGTCATCTTGACATGCTGCCACGAAGTGGAAACAACTGCTAGTTTTAATATCGCTCCATATCTTTATTACAAGGTACGTCCCATGCATCTTAATTCCTCCTATTCTCCCTCTCTGTTGTTCCTCTGATCTTCTTCATCCCAGCCCCCCACTTTGCTCCTGAAGAAGGCATATTGTAATTGCATGACAGTCGTGTCCCAGTAGCTAAAGAGGTTCTAGATAGCGTGATGAATATGCAGTGCATTATCTCCCAGGATGTGTGCCTGTGTCTTTAATCACAGCTGGAATGCAAAATCGGGCTCCACCTTTCAACTCTATCTCCATCATGCTGAGAGAGTGAGAGGGAGCGAGACGGAGACTGCTAGACAGCTCGAAAGAGATTGCAGCTCAGATGTCCTGAAAAACAGCAAATCCCTCAGACCTGGCAGATTCCGTTACCATGAGAACTGCAGATATTTCCATTGTGATGGTTTGCTCCAGCAGCCATCTGTTACACCCATTTGATTAGGAAGTACAGTTCAGCTTGTATGGGATTTTCATCACACCTTATCCCAAGGCAGTATACAGAGCCTCTTGCTTTTTTATATGCTAAACTCCAAGGCTTCAAAGTACTGTAATTTACCAAGGCGGAGGGCATTTAATGAAACGGTATGAGAAGGTCACCAAAGACCAGAGCTCCAAGAAGAAATACACACAGGAGATGTGAAAGAGGATTAGATTTTACAGCAGAAATGCAACCAACTCAGAAAATTAACCATATTTAGCAATCTCTTCTTCTCTTGGTGGAGGGGAGGGAGATGAAGACCTAGGTTCTGAGACGTGCAGGGAGGAAGATGTTTTGTGTAGTCATGGAGTGAAAGCTTCCAGAGCAGTAATTCTGCCTAAGGACGACTCCAGGATGGTAAGAAGAAAGGGGGAGAGAAGGGTAGTGCCTCAAACCCATCTTGTCAGTTGAGTTGAATCCACTGTATAAAGATTACATTAGCTCTAAAAATTTTATGTTGCCATCTAACTCTCCTGGAGACACAAAATGACCTTAAAAGTTCCTTGAAGCAGTGCTGTAATTTACAGATTTAAACCAGTTATTTGGACTAGTGGCCCCTCAGTGTATTTTTGTAGGGGAGGAAATGCTGATGGTACATCATATAGACATAAAAGTAGGAACTCCCTTCAATTAAGTTTCTCCCAATACCCTTCCTGGGCGGTAGGCATTCTAGGTCCAAGCTTCTGAGTCGGCTGGTGGAATCTGGAAGGAGCTGCCTAGAGTGTCTTAAATTGACTGGAGTTCTTGTGAATCCAGGAAGCTAATTAAATGCTTACAAACCAATGTGAATTTGTGATTGCTACACTGGGGCTCTTGACGTGAGCGCCCTTTGTCTCCCAGCCTGTGTTTTCTAGAACGGACTTCTGATAATGTATCATTCAGATTGTTAGGTAGGTAGAATCGGGAAACGGAGTCCAAAATGGCGGTGACTAAATAAAAAACAAGGAAGGTCAAAGGAAGGTCTGAGGACCAGAGTGAAGACTTCAGGTGGAACAAACAGCACTCCTGGCTAAGCCCAATTTGCATAGGGCAGGCCCAGGTGGAAGAAAACATATAAAAGGAAGAGCCAAAGCTTGCTCGCTCTCTCTTCCTCTCCCACGTGCGTGCTCTCTCTCTCTCTCTCTCTCTCTCTCTCTCTCTCTCTTTCTCTCTTTCTCTCTTCCTCTCCCACGTGTGCGTGCGCACTCGCTTGCTCTCTCTCGCTCGCTCTCTCACTTGCTCTTTCTCTCTCGCTCTCTCTTTCTCTCCCGCATGCGTGTGCTCTTTCTCTCTCCCATTCTCCTGCTATCTTCTAAATAAAATAGAGCTGTAACACTGATTTGTCTAAGAGCTGTAACACGGTTTGTCCAAGACCTGAGAGCTGTGATGCGCCGAGGGCTCTAATGTCCGTTGCTCCAAATCTTTGTTGTGACGAGACAAAGAACCGGGGAACATACACTCGCGTGACAAGATTGGGCAAGAGCTGCCAGATATTTTGAAGTTGCAAGTCCCAATATGCCCTGTTCTGTTGGTTGGGCTTCTGGCTGACTCTTGCTGAACAAGGGAGACACTTTCCTGATCTGCTTGCTCTGTGGGCTAAAGAACATCCCCCCTACTCTCCTTTCCTGGACTGGTGTCAAGTTGCCATCTAGGGAGGCTGGAATGTCTGGAGGAACCAGAAAACTCAGTCTTAGCTTTGATGCCAGAGATAAAATCAGTGACCAGGCTCTTAGAGATGAAAAAATGAAAAATCAGGACAAGTTGTTGTCTTTTTTTTTTTTTGAAAAGTGGATTCTTTTTAAACCTTTTCAGTTGAAAGGCTTGAACTTCATGGATGAGGATTTGTGTTTTCATTGAATGAGGAACCAACTGTCTGAGCCAGCAGCTGAAGATTCCAAAGAATCATGGTGTCTCTTCTGACAGTGGGTGCTTAGAAGGCCGTCTTCTATCCCATCAGCAAAGGCCCTGCAATGTGATCTTCTGGTGGTGGTGGTGACTTGCCCATGAAACCCTCAATCCTAGACCTTGGAGACTGCCTTCTATCTAAAGGGGCTCTGGTTTTGTGAACCCAGTGCCTGTCTCTGAAAGACAGCAGATGCAATGAGGGCCCGGATGGAAACAATAAATAGCATTCAGATTTCCCGCACGGAGCGTCTTATAGTGGCGCCTTTGTTGAGGGAAACGGATTGAAATGCCGTCCCCCACGCTTCCTTTTCCCTCCAGCCCCCTTTCACTGCTAGGATCTCAACCACCTCTGGAAAGCAAAGGTTAAGTATCTGAGGAGAAATCAGTTGACACACCAAAGAGACTTCAGCGAGTATATCACTCACTTGCCAGCAATTCGGTGGGGCGGAGAGCTTCTGGGGAGGGGAATGAATTTTACTTGAAGCCAGAAGAAAAGTAGCCCTGGGAGGGGAGTGCTCGCTAGAAATATCCTCCTCTGAGCTGGGATGTTAACAGTGGCACCTTCTGACTTAATGTGGCATCTTTCTTCATCGTTATCAATCTCATGAGAGCTTTCCTGCCATCTGTACCATTTGTGCTTCAGGCTCCCATATGAAAGTCCAATCTGGCAGCATAAATACTGGCTAATGAAGAGTAGGTGTCTGACTGACTGGGAGAGAAGGGATCCTGTCTCAATGATGGGGCAGGATTCATTCATTTGAGGGAAAAACAAAACAAAACAAAACTGCATTTCTATAGCCATTCAAGAAGAAATCTTCTCTCCTTCTCTCTCTTTACCCCCCTTTCTTCCCCTCTCTGATCCTCCTTTCTCATTTTCTTCCTGTGTCATCCTTTGTTAATGGAGTTCATGCAAAAGTCAGCACAAAAATGTTCTTTGCCTAGAATGTTATACCTCGGAGATTAAAAATAGGAATGCGACGTGGACTAGCCGACATGTGGTGGGTTATTTTTTATTTTTTATTTTTCTCTTCAGTGGGAAAGCTATAACTACATAGATTAGCAAAACTTGTACAAGAATGGATGTAAAACAGATTTATCTCTGTGTCAGCTTTATCTGATCCATTTGGTCTTGCAGAGTTTGGATGGCCTCCTTTGTTACAATAACCAGCTCTCAAACATCTATATCCTTAGGGTATTAAATGTCAGCCTCCTGATGTACCAGTTGAGGAGAGAGGGTTGACAGTTTGTGGGCTAGGGAAGTTCTCCTTGTGCACAGGGCAGAGGGGCTGCTTGTGCATCCAGGCTGGCTGCTGGGATGACCTCCAGAAACTTCTACCACCTCCCTGTGTCACCGTGCAGGGGTGTTGAAGCTTACCACCGCCATTAATATCCTTTTACACAGAATTCAAAAAGATTTCCTGTCACTGACAAGGACAGATTTGTTAGAGGTCTCTCAAGGAAATGGACAATAACTAATTAATTGAGCTCTCCAGGACTTTCCGTGCTGTCGTTCCTCATTTATCTGTTCTCGTTTCTCACCACGCAGGTCCAGCTCTCCTTTTTCTTTCTTTCCTTCCTACCTTCCCCTCTTCGATTATGTCCATCACTCCCATGTTTCCATTTTGCTTCATGTTCTCCCAGCTCTTTTTTCTTTCTCTTTTATAGAATTTCTACATTGAAAAAAAAAAAAAAAAGCCAAACCCTAGCAGGGCACGCATATGCAAAGATTTTTCTAGATATATGGATCATTTCTTTTGAGTCCAAAAACTGTCTTCTTCCAAGGTTGGAAGGGCCTCAGAAGTTTCTACTTTGTACTGGATATGTAGATAATCTTTAGTATCCTTGATAAAGAATTGCAAACTTTTTGCTAAAAATCTCCAGTGACCATATCTGTGTCTATAACTACATCTGTATGTGTGTCTGCAGATATGTCTGTATCTATAGTCTCCTATCCAGTTAAATGGAAGATTCATCATAACCTGCAAACAGTTCCATGAGACCCTGAATACCCCATGTAGATGTTGCTTCATCTTTCTCCTCATAATTGGGCTCCTTGGCTCATTGGTTTAGAGCAGGGCATCAACAAACTCAAGATTTCCCGGTCTCTTTTCAGTCACTCTGTGCACAGAGAGCCTGAATTTCTAATATGCCTGCTCCACTATTGTTTTTGTGTCCATCTATGCAGAGAAGCACCAGGCATGGAGTGGGGTTATTGGAGGTGGCTCAAGATCAAAGCGGCCAGATCTGGGACTGAATTCTGGCTCTGCCACTTTCTTTATGTTTGTGATCTTTAGCAGCCATTGGACTTCTTGATTCCTCAGTTTTACCATCTGGAAAGTGGGGATACCAACATCTTGACTCACAGTCGTTTATTGTATGAATCAGATGAAGGAAGCCTGTGAAGGTGTTGGAAACTTGGTGCTGACTTGAGGGTACCTAAGAGTGGAAGGTTGCTTTGGGGAAAGGACTTTTAGTGCAAAAACTGGAAAAACTGGGATGGTTGGTCATCCTACTCAGAGCAGTCCATTCTGCCCACACCCCCCTGCAAAGACCCAACCCAGCTTAAACAATTACCCCAATGGGTAATGGAACTTTCTCCACAGTTGAAGGAAATCTTTTTTTTTTAATTTGTTTTTATGTGGATTAATTGCCCGATCTCTTCAGTCAGTGGACTCTGAACTTTGGTTTGGAGAATCAGAGTTACTCACTATCTTATTATCTGTCCTCTCAATATCTCAAGGAGTGGCATGAAACTTTAAGCAAAAGTATAAAAATATTTAAAATGAAGCACAGATTCCTTCCTCTGAGTTGGAGCTTGTTCATTCTTCAAGACCTACTACATTCATTACCCCATTCATGAGCTTTTGCCCATGAGATTTCACTCTTCAGCATGATTTGTGCTTTTAGGGGGTAATGTGTTAGGTTATTACTTTACCTGCAAGTATATTTTTTAAACTCCTTGAAGGCAGCCTGCCTTATATTTTCTGAGTATTCACTGAATGAATGAATCAATGAGAGAATGAATGATTTATAAGTGGGGAAATGAGTCAGAGGGAATAAATGGAGCATGAGAGAGCAAATAAATTCATGAGCAAATTAATGACTTTTCAGTGCCAATTAACAAGCATACATGCCTTTCTAGTCTAGCCTTGTTGTGTATCTCATGTCTAGAATTTTTGACTTGAAATCTTGAATCCCAAGTCCTAGTTCTCAGCCTTAACTACCATCAGTTCAGTTCAGTTCAGTCACTCAGTCATGTCTGACTCTTTGCAACCCGATGGACTGCATCAGGCAAGGCTTCCTGTCTAGCATGCTAGAGCTTGCTCAAACTCATGTCCATCAAGTCGGTGATGCCATTCACCCATCTCATCCTCTGTCATCCCCTTTTCATCCTGCCTTCAGTCTTCCCCCGCATCAGGGTCTTTTCCAATAAGTCATTTCATAGCTGCCATAACAAATTCCTAATACTCAAAATGACCCAGCTTACCTTGGGGGCACCACATACTGTTTGATAAACTGGGAGAGTACAGCTTATTTTTTTCTTTAAAAATTTAAAGATTAATTTAAAAATGAGAGTAAAACCTTCATGTGGCAAATAGCAAAAAACGTTCAAACTACATGCTGCTGCTGCTGCTGCTAAGTCGCTTCAGTCATGTCCAACTCTGTGCGACCCCATAGACAGCAGCCCACTAGGCTCCTCTGTCCCTGGGATTCTACAGGCAAGAATACTGGAGTGGGCTGCCATTTCCTTCTCCAATGCATGAAAGTGAAAAGTGAAAGTGAAGTCGCTCAGTTGTGCCTGACTCTTAGCNGAAGTTTCTAAATGTTTTACAATTAATTTTAAGTGGTGAATGAAATCTGGCATTATCAAAGCAATCTGGTAAAAAGTTCTCATCGTTGACTTCAGGATAGAGAGAGGGTCACGTAGAACATTTTTCTGTAACTTTTTTCAAAGAATTTTGGCACGTTTGTATTAGAATTCAAGGGCTTGCCTGATAGCTCAGTTGGTAAAGAATCTGCCTGTAATATAGGAGACCCCCGTTCGATTCCTGGGTCAGGAAGATCCACTGGAGAAGGGATTGGCTCCCCACTCCAGTATTCTTGGGCTTCTGTTGTGGCTCAGCTGGTAAAGAATTTGCCTGCAATGCGGGAGACCTGGGTTTGATCCCTCCTAGAGAAGGGCAAGGCTACTCACTCCAGTGTTCTGGCCTAGAGAATTCCGTGGACTGTATATAGTCCATTGGGTCGCAGAGTTGGACCCGACTGAGCGACTTTCACTTTTTCAGTAGAGTTTAAAACACAAATCCCTGTCCATCTCCAATAAACATGAAAGTGGTAAACCAGTCAGGAATAAGTGAAAGCCTAGTGTTGGAAGCCTACAGGGTGAACTTGGACCTTATTGATGGACTTTTAGAAAATTTTAAAAAGTCACCATTCCAGGTCTTCTTTTCCCCAATGATTATAACTTTTAAACTTTTAAAACTTGTTTTCCTTTCTAGCATTCATTCTGAAATAAATTCTCAGTTTACAAGAACTTTAGCTGCAATCTCTTCCTGTCACGTGTTATCTCATTCTTTGTTACAATACAGAATTCCAGAATGTTGAATTGCTGTGGTAGACACAATACGAATGAGTTGAAATTGGCACTTCCCTGTAAAGGCATAGCCTGTGATCTCAGGAAACTATGATTCCTGTCTTTACATTTTCTTTTGGTTGATGTAAATAAATGTTCCCTATCTACTGCTGTGCAGTAAATCAAATACAGAAACGGAACATGCTTGACATTTATATTTTCAGCTTAATACGAACTATCTGATTTAAGCATGGGAAATTCAGGATCTTGGTTAGCAACCATTTGTAGCTCATCTACAGATGTTTTATTGTTAGATGTTGTTATTCTCTGAGATGCTAGTGCTTTAAAGGAACTGGACAGATTTTACCCTGTACCTGTTTTTCCCCATATTCTATCTGAAGTAGGTATAATTCATTTCCTTAGGAACCCATCTTCGAGGATTGGAAACCACAGCCACTTATGACCCTGAAACCCAGGAGTTCATTCTCAACAGTCCTACTGTGACCTCCATCAAGTGGTGGCCTGGTGGACGTAAGTGAATTTTTTTAATAGTATCTGGATGTTTTGAAGAGATTATAACATTGTGTTTAGAATATAGAGCATCTATGAGAATATAATTTTGAAATATAGAAAGAACTCTTAGGGCTTAAACTATGCTGAGGTTTTCACATTCTCTTGTGTTACCTGTTATAGATATTTAAACACTTGTAAAGTGCAGAGGACAGCTGTCAATTTTGCTGCTTTTCATAGATTTTTATCTAAGCATTCCCATGTGTTAGCATAATTTCCACAATCATCATTTAAAGTAATTTAGTATTCCCAGTTTGGTTAGTCATTTATGTATTGAAAAGTATTTGAGGGACTTCCCTAGTGGTTCAGTGGCTAAGACTATACCCTCCTAATCCAGGGGGCCTGGGTGCAATCCCTAGTCAGGGAAATAGATCCCACATGCTTAGCTAAAGATCCTGTATGCTGTAACTAAGACTTGGCACAGCCAAATAAATAATCAAACAGAAGTAGAAATGAGTGTTTTTTTATTTTTTAAGGAAAGTATTTTAGTTTTTAAATTTTTGTTATAATAGCTTAGATGTGAAATTTATTTAATATTGTCTTCTATTCTGAGTTATTGTTTTAGGATACATACATTTCAAATGAAGGATTTTGTTATCCACATTATATATTTTAATATGTGGTATTATTACATTTTGATAAGGAAAAAAACTAGCATGCAATAAAAGGGAAACATTTCTAGATGCACTAACCAAAAATCTCTTAAAGCAGCGTATCCTATAGTACAGTGGGGTATTCTGCAGTGGTGGAATAGTCTCTATCTTTCCCATTCAGCGTGGTAGCCACTAGCCACCTGAACACTGGAAATGTAACTAGCTGACTGAGGGACTGAATCTTCTATTTTATTTCATTATAATTAATTTAAATGTAAATAACCACATGTGGCTAGCAGCTACTGTCTTGGAAAGCCCTGCCTTAAGGGAGAAAAAGGAAGTAATTTAATATTCTACAATTATCCTAAAAATGTCTTTATGTAAATGAATGAAAAATAAGTAGAACAAGTAAAACTATCTTCTTTAAAATGCTATCAAATTAACATGTTGTCTACCCTAAACTTAGATAATATATGTCAATTACATTCCAGTAAAAATACACACACGTGTGTGTGTATTTTTAAAATGAAGGCTTACTTTGCCAAAATTTAATGAATTTTGCTATTGATGGAATCTTAGTCTTATATGTAATATATGCTTTTCTCTCTTTTGTTTCTGTCTTTTGAAAATGTAAGAACATTTGCTCACTTTTCCTCTCTCGTTCTCTTTTATGTTGTAGTTGGAAAAACTTCAAATCATGCTATCGTACTTGCCCAGCTCATCACTCAGGGGAAATGCTATGGATTACATGCCTTCATTGTACCTATTCGTGAACTTGGGACCCATAAGCCTTTGCCAGGTTAGGATTATCTAATATTGAGATGGAAAATTAAAAGTCACTATCTTCTGCAAAAAGTAAAATATGTAACTAAAGAAGAGGAGGGGAGCCAGGAATTTCAGAACATAAACACCTTGTGACTTTCCTTTTATCTGCGGTAGGTATTACCGTAGGAGACATTGGCCCCAAATTTGGCTATGATGAGATGGATAATGGCTACTTGAAGATGGACAACTATCGTATCCCCAGAGAAAACATGCTGATGAAACATGCCCAGGTACAGTGAGATAGAAAATAGGAACAGACATGTCAGACATGGGGGTTTCAGTGGCCATTGATAAGCATAGGGTTGGGGTGGTCTGTTCGTTTAGAACGTAATAACAGATTTTTTACTTCTGATGATGCTTTTATTGTGACCATGAAATCAGATCAGTTGACAGGTGTGAAGAGCATGTCTTGGTTTGCTAAACCAGTGGGGCTCACACTTTAGCATACATTAGAGTCACCTGGAAGGCTGGCTAAAAGCTAGATTACTTAGCAACCAGAGTTTCTGATTTAGGAGGTCAGGGTGGGGCCTGAGCATCAGGTGGTGCTGATGCTGCCTTTCTGGGGACCACACTTTGAGAATAAACTGCTACTTGAGTTTAACAGAAGGAAGCATCCATCTCATGTTCTTTTTCCAGGTGAAGCCTGATGGCACATATGTAAAACCCCTGAGTAACAAGCTGACCTATGGCACCATGGTGTTCATCAGGTCCTTCCTCGTGGGAGAATCCGCTCGGAGTCTGTCTAAGGCATGCACCATTGCCATCCGATACAGTGCTGTGAGGCATCAGTCTGAAATCAAGCCAGGGTAAGGGTAAAGTCTGAGATGAGCTCAGTACTAAAGGTCTGGCGTGAACTCCATCCAGATATCAAAATTCCCAAATGTGATGTGGAGAAAGTGCATTTGTTATAAAATTAGCTAGAATGGCAGTGTACTGGGTCTGCTACTTAGAATCTGAACTTCCTTAAGTGGAAAGATGAGAATAAGCACCTAATTATTACTTTTAACTTTCTAAGAAAAATGATAATATTACTAGAGCTTTATAAGTGTTCAAAACACTGAAGGTGTGGTGTGAAGGTTCTAATTGCTGCTAACAACTACAAATTGTTTAGTGAAAGTGACATTAAACTCAATTCCCTGTTGGTTTCTGGGCATAGTTTGTTCTTATTTCTGCCTACTAATTGNCATTCCAGTAAAAATACACACACGTGTGTGTGTATTTTTAAAATGAAGGCTTACTTTGCCAAAATTTAATGAATTTTGCTATTGATGGAATCTTAGTCTTATATGTAATATATGCTTTTCTCTCTTTTGTTTCTGTCTTTTGAAAATGTAAGAACATTTGCTCACTTTTCCTCTCTCGTTCTCTTTTATGTTATAGTTGGAAAAACTTCAAATCATGCTATCGTACTTGCCCAGCTCATCACTCAGGGGAAATGCTATGGATTACATGCCTTCATTGTACCTATTCGTGAACTTGGGACCCATAAGCCTTTGCCAGGTTAGGATTATCTAATATTGAGATGGAAAATTAAAAGTCACTATCTTCTGCAAAAAGTAAAATATGTAACTAAAGAAGAGGAGGGGAGCCAGGAATTTCAGAACATAAACACCTTGTGACTTTCCTTTTATCTGCGGTAGGTATTACCGTAGGAGACATTGGCCCCAAATTTGGCTATGATGAGATGGATAATGGCTACTTGAAGATGGACAACTATCGTATCCCCAGAGAAAACATGCTGATGAAACATGCCCAGGTACAGTGAGATAGAAAATAGGAACAGACATGTCAGACATGGGGGTTTCAGTGGCCATTGATAAGCATAGGGTTGGGGTGGTCTGTTCGTTTAGAACGTAATAACAGATTTTTTACTTCTGATGATGCTTTTATTGTGACCATGAAATCAGATCAGTTGACAGGTGTGAAGAGCATGTCTTGGTTTGCTAAACCAGTGGGGCTCACACTTTAGCATACATTAGAGTCACCTGGAAGGCTGGCTAAAAGCTAGATTACTTAGCAACCAGAGTTTCTGATTTAGGAGGTCAGGGTGGGGCCTGAGCATCAGGTGGTGCTGATGCTGCCTTTCTGGGGACCACACTTTGAGAATAAACTGCTACTTGAGTTTAACAGAAGGAAGCATCCATCTCATGTTCTTTTTCCAGGTGAAGCCTGATGGCACATATGTAAAACCCCTGAGTAACAAGCTGACCTATGGCACCATGGTGTTCATCAGGTCCTTCCTCGTGGGAGAATCCGCTCGGAGTCTGTCTAAGGCATGCACCATTGCCATCCGATACAGTGCTGTGAGGCATCAGTCTGAAATCAAGCCAGGGTAAGGGTAAAGTCTGAGATGAGCTCAGTACTAAAGGTCTGGCGTGAACCCCATCCAGATATCAAAATTCCCAAATGTGATGTGGAGAAAGTGCATTTGTTATAAAATTAGCTAGAATGGCAGTGTACTGGGTCTGCTACTTAGAATCTGAACTTCCTTAAGTGGAAAGATGAGAATAAGCACCTAATTATTACTTTTAACTTTCTAAGAAAAATGATAATATTACTAGAGCTTTATAAGTGTTCAAAACACTGAAGGTGTGGTGTGAAGGTTCTAATTGCTGCTAACAACTACAAATTGTTTAGTGAAAGTGACATTAAACTCAATTCCCTGTTGGTTTCTGGGCATAGTTTGTTCTTATTTCCGCCTACTAATTGGGCATGACTCTGACAAACTTTTTACTCTTAAAGAAGAAATAAAGAGATTGGTAAGAGCAGACTCGTTTTGCATGCTCAGTGGACCTTCTTAGACTTTCAATATTTAACTTAGTACACTGGATCTTCTCATATTAGTGGTCAGGGTATAGTTTATTCTACCAGCTACACCCTTTAACATTGCCTTCCTCCTGTGAAGTTAACAAAGTTTGGTTCTGTATGTTGCCATGAGATACTGTTTTCGTAGTCAAACTAGAAAGACTGGAAAGATTAGGAAAAATACAAATGTCAACTAGAAAATCCTGTTCACGTGTTCAACAGGGTGGTTCAGAGTGTGGTCTTCTGTCGCCCAATAGCCTAGATTTAAATCAAGAATCTGCCACTTACTAGCTCTGTGACCCCGCCTAGGTTCTTAACCTCATTTTCCCCATCTGTAAAATAGAGCTAATAAAAATTACCTCACAGGATCTTTGTGAGGATTAGATAAATTAATCTATCAAAGTGCTTAGTCCAGAATCTGGCACGTAGTGAGCTCTGTATAGGCATTTATTTATTTATTTTTGTTTGCTTTTCCTTTTTTCATATACTTTAGTGAACCAGAACCACAGATTTTGGATTATCAAACCCAGCAATATAAACTTTTTCCCCTCCTGGCCACTGCCTATGCCTTCCAGTTTGTAGGCGCATACATGAAAGGGACCTATCTTCGGATTAATGAAGACATTGGCCACGGGGACCTGAGTGAGCTGCCTGAGGTCTGTGTCTGGTCTCTGTCCCTTGTGGGAACCCTTCTTGTTCATACTTCCCTGTGGGATCATGTGCAGAGAAAATTAAACATGGGGATACCTTGAAAAAAATCCATATTTTTATGGATTTATCCATGTTCTTAAATTTTAGAATTTCTGTACTATGTTGGTCCTTTATTGAGCGAAGGAACCTAAGTGGTGCCTTTTTTTGCCACATAGAACAGTTGAGAAGGGAATGTGGTAATGTTACTAGTTTAGGCTAGTTAGATAAGGATGTTTTTCAGTTTACATACATGGCAAGTGATTTTGTTTGGTTTTTGTTTGTTGGGGTTTTTTTGGCCACACCAGGCTGCTTGTGGGATCTTAGTTTCCTAATCAGGGATCAAACCAGGCCGCTGGCAATGACAGCACAGAGCCCGAAGCACTGGATGCCAGGCAAGTCCCTGGCAAGTGATTCTGCAAGTGACCGTTTCTGTTAAGTGAGGTTCAGTGTGTCTATTTGTAATGCAGGCTGTCAGCACCGCAGATGTCCTGATGGCCTGTGCTTTCCCCTTTAGCTTCATGCGCTCACTGCTGGGCTGAAGGCTTTCACATCCTGGACAACGAACACAGGTATTGAAGCCTGTCGGATGGCTTGTGGCGGACATGGCTATTCTCACTGCAGTGGACTTCCAAATATTTACGTCAATTTTACCCCAACCTGCACCTTCGAGGGGGAAAACACTGTCATGATGCTGCAGACAGCCAGGTTAGAATCTAATTCATGATTTCTGTCCTATGTTCTCAGGGATGTCTGAGTCCTTTCCCCTGATACCTGTTCCCGTGTTTTCTCTTGCATTATATTTGTTCCTGAAAGATGTCATTTTGCATTCCATCCTGACCCGGGATGTTTATCTTGTGCTCAGACTAGTATGAAACCCCTGTCACAGAGTTTAAAGTCATTACAAGAGTTCACTTTATTTCTGTTTCATGGGAAGCATAGTTACTGAAAGCATGTGCCCTGGTGACTTCTAGGTTCCTGATGAAAAGTTACGACCAGGTGCACTCAGGCAAGTTGGTGTGTGGCATGGTGTCCTACCTGAATGACCTGCCCAGCCAGCGCATCCAGCCACAGCAGGTGGCCGTCTGGCCAACCGCGGTGGATATCAACAGCCCCGACAGCCTGACAGAGGCCTACAAGCTTCGAGCGGCCAGGTGAGCACACCCACAAGAGCTGGGACCAGCAGCTGCAGGGGCCTCAGGCCCGGGGCCTAAGTGGGAGGCTCGAGTATTCACTGTCACCTTCTAGGGCTCCAGGTTTCCAGGTTTTGTTTTGTTTTTTAAACAGATTAGTAGAAATTGCTGCTAAAAACCTTCAGACTGAAGTGATTCACAGAAAAAGTAAGGAAGTAGCGTGGAACCTAACGTCCATTGACCTTGTTCGGGCAAGTGAGGTCAGTGATGGTTCTCCTCCCCTGCCCCCTCTCCAGTCCTTACCACCCCCTCATTTTCTTAGTACAGAAACCTTATCCCTGTTGAATCTTTTTCAGAGGTTCTTACATTCTGGTGTTTTCCTTATATCTAGGCACATTGCCACTATGTGGCAGTTAAGCTTTTTACGGAAAAAGTCCTCCAGATTCAAGAGAAGTCCATCCAAGCTGTCCTAAGGCGTTTGTGTCTCTTGTATTCTTTGTATGGAATCAGTCAGAATGCAGGGGATTTTCTTCAGGTCAGGATTTTCTAAGTTTAAGTCCCTTTATTTATTTACTTCTTAATTTGTTATGGAAAATAATTTTGGTTTATTTTGTAGTTGTGCCTGTGTGTGTGTCTAGATATTCATAAACATCTCTCTGTATACGTACCTTACAACGTCTGTGCTTGCTTGCTCATTTCTTCTCTTTAGGGGAGCATCATGACAGAGTCTCAGATCACCCAGGTGAATGAGCGCATAAAGGAGCTGCTGACTGCGATTCGCCCTGACGCGGTTGCTCTGGTGGATGCATTTGATTTTCAGGATGTGACACTGGGCTCTGTGCTTGGCCGCTATGATGGAAATGTGTATGAAAACATGTTTGAATGGGCCAAGAAATCCCCACTGAACAAAACAGAGGTAAAAAAAGAAAAAAGTGTCTTTCACCTTTTGAAGTTAGTCATTTAAATGCTAAGGCAGGAAAGCCTTCGGAGAATGACCACCTGTGGAAGTTTTGAGCGCTCTCATGACCACTTCAGATAGTCCTTTTATTTGAGCCACAGGTTCTGAAGGGAGTAAGACCTTTCCTATAGTATGTGGGCTTTTAGTTTCCTTAACTAACAACAATTGAAAAATCTCAAACATACACAGAGCGCTGCAGCGCATCTCCCTGCAGCCTTGGCCATGTTTCAACAACTGTCTGCTCATGGCCAGTTGCGTTCCATCTGAACCTCCCAACTGAGAATTATTTTGAAGCAAATCCAAGGTATCAGGAAATTTTATTCATAAATATTTCAGTATGTATCTCTGAAAGATAAGGATACCTTTTTTAAAAAAGCATAACTGCAGTACCATTCTCACACTGAAACAAATTAACAATTAATTCTTTCATATCATGAACTAGCCAGTCAGTGTCCAGATTTTACCCCAGTTAGCTCAATTCTCCCCCGTCCCCACTTTGATTTTTTTTGAATCAGGATCCAAATAAGGTTCAGATAATTTTTTGATTAAAAGTACGTTATTTTGGGACTTCCCTGGTGGGCCAGTGGTTAAGAATCCACCTTCCAATGCAGGAAACGTGGGTTTGATCCCTGGCTGGCATCCCACATGCCATGGGGCAACTAGAGAGCCCTCATGCCACAACTTGAGAAGCCCCTGCACCGCAACGAAGAGCCTCTGAGTCACAATCAAGAGCCAGTGCAGCAAACAAAAAATGCTACTTTAAATCGTAAGCTCCTTATCAGTAATGTTTTCTCTCTCCCTTTCCTGCAGGTTCATGAATCTTACAAGTACCTAAAGTCACTGCACTCCAAGCTCTGACGTGGCTTGATGAGAAGTGCAGTCTGCCCCTGAAAGTAGCTGTTCTCCTTACACCTGTCACACAAACTGCGTGGAATCTTGATCAAATTCAGAAAAGCTGTAGAGCAAGTGATAAATTGACCCCTTTCCTCTTTTTATAAATGAAAAAACAGATTTTACAGATTAAAGGAAAAAACCAGATGTGTTTTACAAGTGCAATTAACACTGAAAGAGACTATTAAGCATTCAGAAAAAGCTTTAAGAAATGCAGTGCGACTTCCATCTGTATTGCTGCTGATCCCAGGAGGCCAGGACTTTTGATAATTAGTAAAAATTTAACTACTAAGTAGTTAATTATTTTCACATCTTAATTGCTAATCACTGGATATACAAGTGTTTTTAAGCAGAGGTGTTTTTTAAGCAGGGTAGAACCCTTCCAAGCTTTCTTGCTCATGTCCTAACACAGCTGCCAGGGGTCCCGGCTAGAAAGCAAGAGTGAAGAAGAGAGACTAGGGGAAAAGAAACTAATCAGGAAACCCGTGAGTTCGTGCCTGACACACTGACACCTTTCCTGCCTGCTTGCCCTCCTTTATTGGTGTATTGCTCCGATCTTAAGTGTTCACAGTAGNTCTTTCATATCATGAACTAGCCAGTCAGTGTCCAGATTTTACCCCAGTTAGCTCAATTCTCCCCCGTCCCCACTTTGATTTTTTTTGAATCAGGATCCAAATAAGGTTCAGATAATTTTTTGATTAAAAGTACGTTATTTTGGGACTTCCCTGGTGGGCCAGTGGTTAAGAATCCACCTTCCAATGCAGGAAACGTGGGTTTGATCCCTGGCTGGCATCCCACATGCCATGGGGCAACTAGAGAGCCCTCATGCCACAACTTGAGAAGCCCCTGCACCGCAACGAAGAGCCTCTGAGTCACAATCAAGAGCCAGTGCAGCAAACAAAAAATGCTACTTTAAATCGTAAGCTCCTTATCAGTAATGTTTTCTCTCTCCCTTTCCTGCAGGTTCATGAATCTTACAAGTACCTAAAGTCACTGCACTCCAAGCTCTGACGTGGCTTGATGAGAAGTGCAGTCTGCCCCTGAAAGTAGCTGTTCTCCTTACACCTGTCACACAAACTGCGTGGAATCTTGATCAAATTCAGAAAAGCTGTAGAGCAAGTGATAAATTGACCCCTTTCCTCTTTTTATAAATGAAAAAACAGATTTTACAGATTAAAGGAAAAAACCAGATGTGTTTTACAAGTGCAATTAACACTGAAAGAGACTATTAAGCATTCAGAAAAAGCTTTAAGAAATGCAGTGCGACTTCCATCTGTATTGCTGCTGATCCCAGGAGGCCAGGACTTTTGATAATTAGTAAAAATTTAACTACTAAGTAGTTAATTATTTTCACATCTTAATTGCTAATCACTGGATATACAAGTGTTTTTAAGCAGAGGTGTTTTTTAAGCAGGGTAGAACCCTTCCAAGCTTTCTTGCTCATGTCCTAACACAGCTGCCAGGGGTCCCGGCTAGAAAGCAAGAGTGAAGAAGAGAGACTAGGGGAAAAGAAACTAATCAGGAAACCCGTGAGTTCGTGCCTGACACACTGACACCTTTCCTGCCTGCTTGCCCTCCTTTATTGGTGTATTGCTCCGATCTTAAGTGTTCACAGTAGCATTTTCCAGCCCAAAGATTTCTTGAGCACAGGCTCCTGCAGGGTCTCTGCCCTGTGTAATCTGGAACTAAGCTTCCACTGGAGGGTTCCCTAAATTGTACCTCTAGGAGCACTATAGCTCCCTTTGCCTCAGCTTCTCGGGAAGAGGGAGGCAGCCAAGTCATCTCTACATATAACTTTTGGCAACGAATGAGGTCTCCAGATCAGTGGTTTTGATCTCCCTCTCCTGAGAAAGACGCTAAAGAAAGGAGAAAAATAGTCACAGTTCCTTCTTAGAAGAATAAGGGTGTGGAGAGCTATCAGTTACGGTTACTGTAACTTTGGTGACCATGGTAACTACATTTTCTAGAACAATCCAGATTTCCTATATTCTGGCACTCTGGCAGAAGCCATTAAAATGCTTGGAGGTTACTGTGTCTGGCCTTAGAAAAATAAAAGCATCACTCATTGCCTCTTATACCCAGGAAAGTCCTTTGACAAACCATGTGTTCTGATTTTTTAATCAGAAAATATAATCATTGAAACAGTGACTAAAGGATAAATGGAACCTCCATAGAATGTTTCGTATGGTATATCTGGTTTTATTTTCAGTATGTTTCTAGGAGCTTTATCTGACTTGCTAAATTGTCCTTTCAGCTGAAGTCTAATTTATACAATCATTCTATATTTAAAAGCTAAGCATGTATCTCATGATGAATTTTTTCTTCAAATCAGTGTAAAACAAATCACTTAATTTTCTTGTTGTTGTTAACTCTATTTGTAACCTCTGTCTCATGAAGCCAGTTGTTCTAGAGTCAGTCTTGAGAATGTAGTATGTTATTCAGGGAAATGTAATTCCCTTCTTGGGACCTTATCTATCACTGGGATAGATTTTATCTATCCCAGTGAAACTAATAATAGGAGACTTTAAGGTCCAGCAGAAGAAATACTGCCTGTTGACACAAGCCTTAATCTTTCCACCAGGAGAACTCATTGATAATTGTGTTAACATTGAAGTAAAAAAGCACTCTGTAAATCTCGTATGGGTATCTCTTGGGACTAGATCAGATTCTGGGAAATAACAGTAAATTCCGATTGCTTAATATTAACCTGTTCAATATAGAATTGTTTCCCATTAGTGGTTAAAAATCTTACTCACAGAGGGCTAACCCATGGCCAGGACATGAGGGTTTTTGAAATGACACCCACACAATCCAGCTGCCTAGGTCTGGGGTCTAAGCAGTTTGAAACATGGTGGTGGACTCTGCCAGAGCCACCTTCAATCCAGCACCTTGAGTTTTATTTAAAAGCTAGATCTCATACTGACAGTATTTTTATTAACATTGAAATGTTTTGAACTTATTCACTGTAATTAAAGAATAAAGTTACCATAAGACCTCAAGAATTTGTCACTATCAAGATGGAAAGAATGTACCACATAAAATTAAACATAAATTTAAATTATGAAGAATTTTAAGATGTAGATTTAGGCAACACTAAAAAAAAGAAGGAAGGAAGGAAGGAGTGAGACCTGCCTGAGCAGATAGCCCTAAACCTGCCATGATGCTGTCTTTGTAGAGTATCTGAGTGCTCTGTCCATGCAGGAATACGGGTTTGTTGATTTATCATAAGGAAGCATTAGACCCAGCTTGCTGTCCCTTAGAAGCCAGACTTTGCCACAGATAAAGTTGGTTCTGTTGGGTTCTTTTGTGAGCCATTTTCATAGAGTACAGATAAATTTCAACCTAATCTCCAAAATGATAATAAACCTGAGCAGAATTATTGTTTCTATTAGATGATACTGACCTAACCCTTTGAAAGATTCATGAGGTTTTTGCTGTTTGTAATGGATGAAGTTTGCTTCATCCTGAAGTATTTGGATTTCTACTTCATATCTACTCAGTATGGTATACTTCAGTGTTTGGACATAAGTGACCTCAAAGCACAGTTGGTCCCAAAGCCTTTGCAGGCCTTCCTGTTCTTGTCTTCAGAACATCATACCGCTAAGTAGCAGCTTATCATCAGAACATTCACTTAATTGCAACATTAACCATGTTCACATACTTTCTGAGAACTTACTGGTTGTAATTTCAGATAACATACACCTGGAGGCATTTAATCATTTGTAACATTAACTTGCTATTAGAACTCAATTCTTAGATTTTCTTCAGTGCAAGGCTTTGGTTGCAGAAATATATTGATTCATGATCCTTGAATTCTCTAGGGAACAAAAATTCCTCTAATGACTGTTGCCCAGAGTCCTACCCCTTTCTGAGTTCTTTCTATCCATCTCAGTAAAAAGAAAACTAGATGCAGATGGCCTATAACACCCACTAACCATTTTGTGTACTGTGCAAAGTATGCCTGGGGTTATAGATTGTCCTCAAGCAGTAGCTGCTGCACAAACTGGAGAGGAGCCTTGCCAGGAAACTGATGATTCTACTTGAGGCCAAGAGTCTTCTGTTGAGTCTCCTGACTCGCAAAGGTTTTCATGGAGAAATGCAGAGACCAGCTAACTGAATATTTATTATTCCATTCCTGGAGGATTAGACCAAGTCACCGTAAATGAATAAAATGTCTTTTCATTTTAAAACACTGATGGAGTTTTGCTTATAGCTCTCCAAACTCAAGTTTTCATTATTATTCCTGTGGTCCATGATAATAAATATAGAAACATAAGGAAATTTTGGAGTTAGCAGATGGTAGCCTTTGTAGACTGCACATTCCTAGGTTTCAGAGAATTTTTTTATTTTGTCTTACATATAAGTGAGCCACTGATTATCTCGAGGAAAATCATGGAACATTGGGAGGGATATTGATTCTGAAGCAAAACAGTTTAACCACGTTACTGTCAACTGTTTCACAGATTAGGTAACAATGCGATTGTCCATCTTCTGCATAATATTCCAACTGATGACTGCTTGTTTGTAAACATTTCCAGTTGCTATGAATTCAAGGAAATTACTTTGGCGCATATAATTTGCTACCTTCTTACCCCTTTAACTGCCCTGGTTTGTTTGGTTCCTACCTGATGAAGTGTATTTAGCATGTATTGTTCTGCATGCCTGGCAGGTCAGTGAAGGTGGAAGTACTGGAGGAGGTGCACAGGTCCAAAGACTGAGTCACGGTTGGACAGTGGTGACCCACCAACCTTCAAATAAGCTAAACGACTAACCCCATCTTCCTTTGTAAAATTGAAAAACCCTTAATAAACTCTGTAATCAACCCAAAAAGTGTTACTGTCTTTATTAGGTGATGGCGTGGGGTTTCATTCTGGCTTCACAGCTTTGGCTTTCATAATTGAAGGTCCCAGGCACTTTCCTAGTCTTATGGTTTCATTGCCCATCGGTTTTCCACTCACCACACGTTTCTCATGCCCATCCCCCTTTCCACCAGTGAGCCCTCAAAAGAAGGCTGAAAAACTTTTTTTTTTTTTGGCTGTACCGTGGAGCATGTTGGATCTTAACTTCCTAGACCAGGGATCAAACCCGTGTTCCCTGATGTGGAAGTGCGGAGTTTTAATACTGGGGCACCAGGAAGTTCCTGGAAGAACTTTAAATGTTTGGTTTGGAGCCTAGGTGGGCTTTCCTTGTGGCTCAGCTGATAAAGAATCCGCCCGCAATGCGGGAGCTGCTGCTGTTGCTAAGTCGCTTCAGTCGTGTCCGACGCTGTGCGACCCCATAGATGGCAGCCCACCAGGATCCCCAGTCCCTAGACAAGAACACTGGAGTGGGTTGCCATTTCCTCCTCCAGTGCATGAAAGTGAAAAGTGAAAGTGAAGTCGCTCAGTCATGTCCGACTCTTCTCGACCAGCCTACCAGGTTCCTCCGTCCATGGGATTTTCCAGTCAAGAGTACTGGAGTGGGGTGCCATTGCCTTCTCCGGCAATGCGGGAGACCTAGGTTCAATCCCTGGTTTGGGAAGATCCCCCGGAGAAGGGAAAGGCTGCTGCTACTGCTGCTAAGTCGCTTCAGTCCGACTCTCTGCGACCCCATAGACGGCAGCCCACCAGGCTCCCCCGTCCCTGGGATTCTCCAGGCAAGAACAATGGAGTGGGTCGCCATTTCCTCTTCCAGTGCATGAAAGTGAAAAGCGAAAGTGAAGTCGCTCAGTCGTTCCCGACTCTAGCGGTCCCATGGACTGCAGCCCATCAGGCTCCTCCATCCATGGGATTTTCCAGGCAAAAGTACTGGAGTGGGGTGCCATTGCCTTCTCCAGGGAAAGGCTACCCACTCAAATATTCCGGCCTGGAGAATTCACAGTCCATGGGGTCGCAAAGAGTCGGACACAACTGAGCGACTTTCACTTCACTTCACTTTGGAGCCCAGGTAGTGGTAGTTCTGCAGAAAAGCGGGAGGAAGGAGCTCACCGACCTCGGAACCCACATACAGCCCGCTTAGCAAAGGGCGTTAAGGCAGCTCCAGCAACGCGCCCAGCGGCTAACTGGACGCGGTGCGCCGACTAACGGCCGCGGAGGGGCACCCTGGGAAGTGTGGTTCATTCCAGCGCCCCAGACTCCCTTGGCTCTAGCAGGTGAGAGGGCTTAGGACTACAACTCCCAGGATGCTTCGCGTCTCCCCTTTCTTCCGGAGGCCGGGCGACCGAGAGATTGGCGTCCGTAGGGCGCTCCGAAGCTGGAGGCCTGACTGAACCGGGCTGGAGTGGAGCCTGGACCGGCAGCTATGTCTGGGACACGTCCCAGGGGCTGCGCCTCCGAGGGGAATGGCACGTAACCGGGGCGCAGGGGGCAGGGAGCGTGGGGAGGATTTCAGGGGCTGGAAGGATCATAGGCTGCACTCGGGATCGAGATGGGCTGGGCGCGAGGACCGAGGGGGTGACACCAGGAGGGCCCTAGCTAAGGGATCTTAAAACGCCTGGCACGGAGTTGGCTGTGCACAACGATGCGATGGTCCTTGTGGTCCTGAGGCCTTTGCGGGCTCCCTTAGAAATTCCCACGGTCTGAGAGGCTGGGACAGGGTCACTGGGAAATGGGAGACGCTCCTAGATGTGATAGGAGACAAAACACGTTGGGTCGTGAACACTGCCATTACAGAGAAAGAGAAACTCAAGCATTCAGGGTGGCCCCTGTGCAGTAACCCCACAGTAACTTTGCATTCTAATAACAGGATAGGCTGGCACCAGGCAACTAGAGCCGCCCACCTCCTATTCCTTTCTTCCAAACTGTGCCAAAGGTCAGTTTGCGTAACTTTTTGAGGAGCGGAGGGAAAGAATGAAAATTCTGGGGGAAACAGTTCACCAGTAATGGAGTGAGTTGGATTTACAGTTAAAGGGGGAAATTTTCCACCGATAGTGAAAATACTCTCAAGGAGTAACCAGGTTTCACATCTGCTCTGTGTGCGGATTGCTGCTGGGAAAGTAGTCCTCAGTGTTGCCTGGAAAGGTGTATAGACCACAGTGCCAGACCCCCACCTGTTTTCTAAGATGGGGACCTGCCATTTTCTGTATCCTCTTTCAGAATAAGGAATGAGGACCAGTGTACTTTTTTCAAATAATCTCCAAGCCTCGAAAAGTTGCCCAGAACACTTTGCCTCTCATCTGAATCACCCCCCATAAGAAATTTTTAACTGACGGAAATAGGTTTTGACCTGTTGAGTGGGCAAAGTGAGAGAAGGCTTTATCAATCTTTGACTGAAGCACTGTTAAAGCTAAATTGTTTGTGAGCAGACACTTTAATTTTCTTCATTAGGGAGGATAAGCCTGACTGGCAGAGTTCCAGTGAGCTGGACGGCACTGTGAAGGAGCTAGAAGCAGCCCCCCCAGAGCCTTGTGATGGTAAGCAGCATGCAGAGCAGCATAGTTCAGTCGCTCAGTCGTGTCTGACTCCTTGTGACCCCAGGGACTGCAGCACACCAGGTGTCCCTGTCCGTCACCCATTCCCAGAGCTTACTCAAACTCAGTGTCCATTGAGTCAGTGATGCCATCCAACCATCTCATCTTCTGTCATCCCCTTCTTCTCCTGCCTTCAGTTTTTCCCAGCATCAGGGTCTTTTCAAATGAGTCAGCTCTTCGCATCAGGTGGCCAAAGTATTGGAGTTGCAGCTTCAGCATCAGTCCTTCCAATGAGTATTCAGGACTGATTTCCTTTAGAATGGACTGGTTGGATCTCCTTGCTGTCCAAGGGACTCTCAAGAGTCTTCTCCAACAGCACAGAGTCAGAGCAGGTGTGTGGAAATGGGAGTCTACCCTCCCCCATGCCTCCACCTCCAAGAGCTTGACTGCATGAAGTACTTTGGGGACTGGGTGGCCCCAGAGAAGAGTGATGGTTAGGAGCATGGATATCAAACTTATTAATGGGACTTCTCTGGCAGGTCCAGTGGTTAAGACTCTGTGCTTCCCAGTGCAGGGGGCATGGGTTTGATCTCTGGTCCAGCAAGCTGTGTAGCACGGCATAAAAGAAAAAAAGTAACTTCTTATTAAACAGTAAGCAAGCATCTCTTTTGAGCCTCTGAATATCCATCTGGAAAGCATTTATACGTGTCAGTCACTGATACTGAACAGTCAGGGACATGGATTAGAGGAAAACGTTACATCCTGGGAAGGGTTGTGTGTGGCATCTAGAAATCTAGGGGAAAGGAGAAACTTGCGCCCACCAGATGGCACCCAATGTGGCATCCACTGCTGGTTGGGGGTGGCCCTTTTCATGCTCTGAATGCGTCTGTTCCAAGAAACTCTAAGAAAACCATAAAAGGCGTCGGTCCCCAAATGCCACTGGTGCTCCTTGTCCCCATCTTTGCAAAAGGCAAAACAATTCATTCTGCATTCTGGGTTTTAGTACACATTCACTGTTCTGATCTTGTTCATGGGATTTGTTTTTCCCTTTTTAGGCACCAAAAACCAAGAAAAGATTGAAAGGTAAGTGGGGATGAAACATCACCCATAAGCCAAAAATAATTCTCCCGCCTTGGGTCCACATGACTTAGAAATGTCTGCCTTAATGTTCTTAGTGAATATCTTTTTTTTTTTTTTTAATATTTATTTGTGCCAAGTCTTAGTTTTGGCACTTGGGATCTTTAGTTGTAGGAGCTAGTACCCTGGAAAAATCTATGGACAGAGGAGCCTAGCAAGCAACAAAGTCCATGGGATCTCAAAAAATCAGACACGACTGAGCATGCAGTCACTAGTTCCCTGACCAGGGACTGAATCCAGGCCCCCTCCCTTGGGAGCAGGGGGTCTTAGCCACTGGGCCGCTAGGGAAGTCCCTTGGTGTGAGTCTTGCTGTTTTCCCTGTAATCCCAAAGGCAGCTTGTGCTTTCCTAGGGAACTCCCTATGCTGCCTCGCTGGCCCTTGGAGTAATTCAGAAATAAACAACAGATGGGACTCAGGGAAAAATCCTTTTGATTGGGCTCTGTATCCAGAAATATCCAGGTGGAGTATCCTGGATGAGGTCTCAATCTATGAGGCCCTAAAGGACTCTTCTTTCCTCCTGAAATCACGGTGGCCCCTTTCCTGTTCCAGACTCCATCGATGATGTCCTTGCTGACCTCCTGGGAGATGAGGGTAAGTACCCCTTCCCCAGAACCCCTTGATTCAGGCTTGCTCTCTCTTTTATTAACTGAGATATAATTCACATAAAGTTCAGTCTTATTATAAAGTGTACAGTTCAGTGACATGTAGTATATTGACAGAATTGTGCGGTCACCACCACAGCCAAATTTAGAACCTTCTCGTCACCCCGTAAAGAAACTCCACACCATTAGCACTCACTCCTCACTCTGCCCTCCTCTACCCCTAGGCAGCTACTCACTTAACTTTCTTTCTGTATAAATTTGCTTTATTTTACATTAAATGGAATCGTACAGTGTGAGGCTTTTGCATCTGGCTTCTTTTCACCTTCCATGTGTTCAAGGTTCATCTGCACTGTAACATTCCTCTTTTTATTCCCTTCCATGGCTGGACAATATTCCATTGTTCTATATGCCCCATTTTGCTTGGCCATTCATCAGTGTATGGACGTTTGGACGGTTTCCACATTTCAGCTAGGCTGTTATGAACAATGCTGTTATGAACAACCATATACAAGTTTTTGTGTGGGCTTATGTGTTCAGTTCTTTCGGGTGTAAACTTAGGAGTTGAATTACGGGATTATATGATAACTCTGTGTTTAACTTTTTAAAGAACCGCCAAACTGTTTCCCACAGGAACTGTACCAGTGTACATTCCCATCAGCAGTGTAAGAGAGTTCCAATTTCTCCACATTCTTGCCAGTAATTGTTATTTTCTTTCTCATTATATCAATCTTGGAGAAGGAAATGGCAAGCCACTCCAGTATTCTTGCCTGGGAAATCCCATAGACAGAGGAGCCTGGCGGGCTGCAGTCCATGAGGTCACAGAAGAGTCGGACACAACGTAGCGACTAAACAAGGACAACAAATAGCGACCTTAGTGGCTGTAAAGTTAAATCTCATTGTGATTTCGATGGCCATTTCCCTAATGACTAATGATGACTAATGACCTTGAACATCTTTTCATGTGTTTCCTGGCCATTTATATCTTTGAAGAAAGGTCTATTCAGATCTTTACCCAGTTTTCAAACTGAGTTATTTGCCTTTTTACTGCTGAGTTTGTAAGAGTTCTTTTTGTATTCTGGACACAAGTCCCTTACCCTGTGTGTCCGTGTCTGCTGCACCGAGAAACAGGGCTTTGGGGTCAGCGAAGCTCAGCAGCCACCACGTGGCTTGGTCCAGAGGCACAAAGCACGAGCCCGCGGATGATGAAAGTGCGTTGTTTCCGCATTCCTGGTCGGGGGTGGAAACAGCCTCTTGATTTGGCACCAGTTGAGTTGACTTCCTGCTTGGAAATATATGATGCCCTCCTCCATTCAGGTTTTTAAGAGACCTGCCTCGAGGGTCAGTTTCCTTCCTCCAAAAAGGCCCCTCTCTCAGTAGGAAGATGTGGGAGACAGCTTGGTGGGCAACGTGCAGTCCTTTCCATCTTGACTGCAGTTCTCCATGGCCAAATCACATCTTTTATTTTCTTTTTTTCAGCGACACCACCTGAGAAGCCTGTTAAACTAACGTCACGTGCCAGAGATGCCCCAGGTGTAGCCCAGGTGCCCCCTCCCTCCAGGCCTGGACCAAAGTGAGCACATGGGGCCGCCCGGGCATCCAAGCTCCATTTCAGGCTGAATGCTCCTGCCTTTCCCTCCCTCTCCACTCACGGTGGGTCCTGCTTGTAGGGCCACGACCTTCCTGTCCTCCCTTCAGCTCCGGGGCAGTGGAGGACCCTGGAAGGGTGGGAAGGGAACTGAACTGGAGGTCAGAGGTTCTGGCTTCCAGTTCTGCTTACTGTGTGACCGTGGGCAACTCCTGAAGCTCTCTGGGTCTCTGTTTTTTTACCCTCGGAATTAGAGGATTGACCTAGATGCTTGACTCTCAAATTGGTGACTCTCAGATTGTTCTTCTGAACTTTCCCCACAGTTGTGAGATAGGGAGGCACTTTGTGAGCGCTCCTGTCTCCACCTTCATTTTACCCCAAATAGCTCTGTTTTTCTCTCTTACCTGTTGTTTTTAAAGGGACTGTACATTTTTAACACACTTAAAAATCATCGCATTCAGTGACTTGTGAGATTCCATTCAGCAATTCTGTCCTTCTGGAGAAGTCTGTCTAGGTTCACTTGGCCTCTCTAAGCTCCTTCTCCTTCCTTGAATCATCTCGTGCCCTGGGGACCATGAGGGTGGGGGTGGGGGCGCGGGTATAGACTCTGCTCCTTTGCAGGTCTCTCCTGGAAGACGATGCCTTCCTCACCCAGGCAGGCCTGGCGGGAGCTGATGCCGAGGTGAGCCTGGCCTGTTCCCTCCTCGTCACTGGCTCTGCTCACACCCAGAGATGGCTGTTGTGTCCGAGGGGCTGCCCACAGAAGGCTTAGAAATCCCCACAAAGCCAGTTTGTTCTTAAAACAGTACCCAAGGGCTGCCAAGTGGACTCGGAGCAAGTCCTTTTCATTCTTCCCGATGAGATGAACTAGAAAGGAGAGCTCCGAGCAGCTGCTGGAGGCTCAGCGGTTGCCCCTTCTAATGGCGCTTCCCATGGTAACTCCATGCTGTCCGATCATGTGGAGGGAAAGTAGCCTAATTTGTTTTGTGATGGCTGTGGACTTCCTTTTGGGAGGACCCAAAAGCAGCAGCGCTTTGTGAGTGTCCACAGCTGGTCAGGTTTGACTTCATATAACGCCTGAGCACTGTGGGGGCAGAACCCTCCAGATTATGCTCCCCCCCTCGCCCAGCTCTGCTCCTGCCCTAACAGGAGCCAGGTGATAAGGGTCCTGAGTTTTGCTGGGCCTTGACCAGCGTGTCTCTCCTGACCCTCTTGTCATGTAGGTTTCAGACATCTCTGATGCAGACCCGCAGGCTCTGTTACAGGCCATGAAGGTAAGGAAACAGCTTCGAGGAGATGGGCTGGGACACTATTTTACACCAAGCCTTCATTGTACCTCTTGTAGGAACATTTATTTATTTATTTATTTATTTATGTATATTGGCTGCACTTCACAGCATGTGGGATCTTAGTTCCCTGACTAGGGATCAAACCCACACCCCTCCCTGCCAGTGGAAGGCAGATTCTCAACCCCTGGACCACCAGGGAAGTCCCAACCTTGGGGAACCTTAAACCCCAGGACCCTGCTGTTTCATTTCTACTGCAAACAGCTTCGACATTTGCTAAGCTTTTGTGAGAAAATGCTGCAAGCAAGTTTGAGGCTCCCTCCCATTCTCGCCTCGAGGCGGCAGCTGCTCA
>SJYW01008231.1:863146-894195 GCA_006410735.1 Raphicerus campestris
AGCTCCCTTTGCCTCAGCTTCTCGGGAAGAGGGAGGCAGCCAAGTCATCTCTACATATAACTTTTGGCAACGAGTGAGGTCTCCAGATCAGTGGTTTTGATCTCCCTCTCCTGAGAAAGACGCTAAAGAAAGGAGAAAAATAGTCACAGTTCCTTCTTAGAAGAATAAGGGTGTGGAGAGCTATCAGTTACGGTTACTGTAACTTTGGTGACCATGGTAACTACATTTTCTAGAACAATCCAGATTTCCTATATTCTGGCACTCTGGCAGAAGCCATTAAAATGCTTGGAGGTTACTGTGTCTGGCCTTAGAAAAATAAAAGCATCACTCATTGCCTCTTATACCCAGGAAAGTCCTTTGACAAACCATGTGTTCTGATTTTTTAATCAGAAAATATAATCATTGAAACAGTGACTAAAGGATAAATGGAACCTCCATAGAATGTTTCGTATGGTATATCTGGTTTTATTTTCAGTATGTTTCTAGGAGCTTTATCTGACTTGCTAAATTGTCCTTTCAGCTGAAGTCTAATTTATACAATCATTCTATATTTAAAAGCTAAGCATGTATCTCATGATGAATTTTTTCTTCAAATCAGTGTAAAACAAATCACTTAATTTTCTTGTTGTTGTTAACTCTATTTGTAACCTCTGTCTCATGAAGCCAATTGTTCTAGAGTCAGTCTTGAGAATGTAGTATGTTTTTCAGGGAAATGTAATTCCCTTCTTGGGACCTTATCTATCACTGGGATAGATTTTATCTATCCCAGTGAAACTAATAATAGGAGACTTTAAGGTCCAGCAGAAGAAATACTGCCTGTTGACACAAGCCTTAATCTTTCCACCAGGAGAACTCATTGATAATTGTGTTAACATTGAAGTAAAAAAGCACTCTGTAAATCTCGTATGGGTATCTCTTGGGACTAGATCAGATTCTGGGAAATAACAGTAAATTCCGATTGCTTAATATTAACCTGTTCAATATAGAATTGTTTCCTGTTAGTGGTTAAAAATCTTACTCACAGAGGGCTAACCCATGGCCAGGACATGAGGGTTTTTGAAATGATACCCACACAATCCAGCTGCCTAGGTCTGGGGTCTAAGCAGTTTGAAACATGGTGGTGGACTCTGCCAGAGCCACCTTCAATCCAGCACCTTGAGTTTTATTTAAAAGCTAGATCTCATACTGACAGTATTTTTATTAACATTGAAATGTTTTGAACTTATTCACTGTAACTAAAGAATAAAGTTACCATAAGACCTCAAGAATTTGTCACTATCAAGATGGAAAGAATGTACCACATAAAATTAAACATAAATTTAAATTATGAAGAATTTTAAGATGTAGATTTAGGCAACACTAAAAAAAAGAAGGAAGGAAGGAAGGAGTGAGACCTGCCTGAGCAGATAGCCCTAAACCTGCCATGATGCTGTCTTTGTAGAGTATCTGAGTGCTCTGTCCATGCAGGAATACGGGTTTGTTGATTTATCATAAGGAAGCATTAGACCCAGCTTGCTGTCCCTTAGAAGCCAGACTTTGCCACAGATAAAGTTGGTTCTGTTGGGTTCTTTTGTGAGCCATTTTCATAGAGTACAGATAAATTTCAACCTAATCTCCAAAATGATAATAAACCTGAGCAGAATTATTGTTTCTATTAGATGATACTGACCTAACCCTTTGAAAGATTCATGAGGTTTTTGCTGTTTGTAATGGATGAAGTTTGCTTCATCCTGAAGTATTTGGATTTCTACTTCATATCTACTCAGTATGGTATACTTCAGTGTTTGGACATAAGTGACCTCAAAGCACAGTTGGTCCCAAAGCCTTTGCAGGCCTTCCTGTTCTTGTCTTCAGAACATCATACCGCTAAGTAGCAGCTTATCATCAGAACATTCACTTAATTGCAACATTAACCATGTTCACATACTTTCTGAGAACTTACTGGTTGTAATTTCAGATAACATACACCTGGAGGCATTTAATCATTTGTAACATTAACTTGCTATTAGAACTCAATTCTTAGATTTTCTTCAGTGCAAGGCTTTGGTTGCAGAAATATATTGATTCATGATCCTTGAATTCTCTAGGGAACAAAAATTCCTCTAATGACTGTTGCCCAGAGTCCTACCCCTTTCTGAGTTCTTTCTATCCATCTCAGTAAAAAGAAAACTAGATGCAGATGGCCTATAACACCCACTAACCATTTTGTGTACTGTGCAAAGTATGCCTGGGGTTATAGATTGTCCTCAAGCAGTAGCTGCTGCACAAACTGGAGAGGAGCCTTGCCAGGAAACTGATGATTCTACTTGAGGCCAAGAGTCTTCTGTTGAGTCTCCTGACTCGCAAAGGTTTTCATGGAGAAATGCAGAGACCAGCTAACTGAATATTTATTATTCCATTCCTGGAGGATTAGACCAAGTCACCGTAAATGAATAAAATGTCTTTTCATTTTAAAACACTGATGGAGTTTTGCTTATAGCTCTCCAAACTCAAGTTTTCATTATTATTCCTGTGGTCCATGATAATAAATATAGAAACATAAGGAAATTTTGGAGTTAGCAGATGGTAGCCTTTGTAGACTGCACATTCCTAGGTTTCAGAGAATTTTTTTATTTTGTCTTACATATAAGTGAGCCACTGATTATCTCGAGGAAAATCATGGAACATTGGGAGGGATATTGATTCTGAAGCAAAACAGTTTAACCACGTTACTGTCAACTGTTTCACAGATTAGGTAACAATGCGATTGTCCATCTTCTGCATAATATTCCAACTGATGACTGCTTGTTTGTAAACATTTCCAGTTGCTATGAATTCAAGGAAATTACTTTGGCGCATATAATTTGCTACCTTCTTACCCCTTTAACTGCCCTGGTTTGTTTGGTTCCTACCTGATGAAGTGTATTTAGCATGTATTGTTCTGCATGCCTGGCAGGTCAGTGAAGGTGGAAGTACTGGAGGAGGTGCACAGGTCCAAAGACTGAGTCACGGTTGGACAGTGGTGACCCACCAACCTTCAAATAAGCTAAACGACTAACCCCATCTTCCTTTGTAAAATTGAAAAACCCTTAATAAACTCTGTAATCAACCCAAAAAGTGTTACTGTCTTTATTAGGTGATGGCGTGGGGTTTCATTCTGGCTTCACAGCTTTGGCTTTCATAATTGAAGGTCCCAGGCACTTTCCTAGTCTTATGGTTTCATTGCCCATCGGTTTTCCACTCACCACACGTTTCTCATGCCCATCCCCCTTTCCACCAGTGAGCCCTCAAAAGAAGGCTGAAAAACTTTTTTTTTTTTTGGCTGTACCGTGGAGCATGTTGGATCTTAACTTCCTAGACCAGGGATCAAACCCGTGTTCCCTGATGTGGAAGTGCGGAGTTTTAATACTGGGGCACCAGGAAGTTCCTGGAAGAACTTTAAATGTTTGGTTTGGAGCCTAGGTGGGCTTTCCTTGTGGCTCAGCTGATAAAGAATCCGCCCGCAATGCGGGAGCTGCTGCTGTTGCTAAGTCGCTTCAGTCGTGTCCGACGCTGTGCGACCCCATAGATGGCAGCCCACCAGGTTCCCCTGTCCCTAGTATTCTCCAGACAAGAACACTGGAGTGGGTTGCCATTTCCTTCTCCAATGCATGAAAGTGAAAAGTGAAAGTGAAGTCGCTTAGTCTTGTCCGACTCTTAGCGACCAGCCTACCAGGTTCCTCCGTCCATGGGATTTTCCAGTCAAGAGTACTGGAGTGGGGTGCCATTGCCTTCTCCGGCAATGCGGGAGACCTAGGTTCAATCCCTGGTTTGGGAAGATCCCCCGGAGAAGGGAAAGGCTGCTGCTACTGCTGCTAAGTCGCTTCAGTCCGACTCTCTGCGACCCCATAGACGGCAGCCCACCAGGCTCCCCCGTCCCTGGGATTCTCCAGGCAAGAACAATGGAGTGGGTCGCCATTTCCTCTTCCAGTGCATGAAAGTGAAAAGCGAAAGTGAAGTCGCTCAGTCGTTCCCGACTCTAGCGGTCCCATGGACTGCAGCCCATCAGGCTCCTCCATCCATGGGATTTTCCAGGCAAAAGTACTGGAGTGGGGTGCCATTGCCTTCTCCAGGGAAAGGCTACCCACTCAAATATTCCGGCCTGGAGAATTCACAGTCCATGGGGTCGCAAAGAGTCGGACACAACTGAGCGACTTTCACTTCACTTCACTTTGGAGCCCAGGTAGTGGTAGTTCTGCAGAAAAGCGGGAGGAAGGAGCTCACCGACCTCGGAACCCACATACAGCCCGCTTAGCAAAGGGCGTTAAGGCAGCTCCAGCAACGCGCCCAGCGGCTAACTGGACGCGGTGCGCCGACTAACGGCCGCGGAGGGGCACCCTGGGAAGTGTGGTTCATTCCAGCGCCCCAGACTCCCTTGGCTCTAGCAGGTGAGAGGGCTTAGGACTACAACTCCCAGGATGCTTCGCGTCTCCCCTTTCTTCCGGAGGCCGGGCGACCGAGAGATTGGCGTCCGTAGGGCGCTCCGAAGCTGGAGGCCTGACTGAACCGGGCTGGAGTGGAGCCTGGACCGGCAGCTATGTCTGGGACACGTCCCAGGGGCTGCGCCTCCGAGGGGAATGGCACGTAACCGGGGCGCAGGGGGCAGGGAGCGTGGGGAGGATTTCAGGGGCTGGAAGGATCATAGGCTGCACTCGGGATCGAGATGGGCTGGGCGCGAGGACCGAGGGGGTGACACCAGGAGGGCCCTAGCTAAGGGATCTTAAAACGCCTGGCACGGAGTTGGCTGTGCACAACGATGCGATGGTCCTTGTGGTCCTGAGGCCTTTGCGGGCTCCCTTAGAAATTCCCACGGTCTGCGAGGCTGGGACAGGGTCACTGGGAAATGGGAGACGCTCCTAGATGTGATAGGAGACAAAACACGTTGGGTCGTGAACACTGCCATTACAGAGAAAGAGAAACTCAAGCATTCAGGGTGGCCCCTGTGCAGTAACCCCACAGTAACTTTGCATTCTAATAACAGGATAGGCTGGCACCAGGCAACTAGAGCCGCCCACCTCCTATTCCTTTCTTCCAAACTGTGCCAAAGGTCAGTTTGCGTAACTTTTTGAGGAGCGGAGGGAAAGAATGAAAATTCTGGGGGAAACAGTTCACCAGTAATGGAGTGAGTTGGATTTACAGTTAAAGGGGGAAATTTTCCACCGATAGTGAAAATACTCTCAAGGAGTAACCAGGTTTCACATCTGCTCTGTGTGCGGATTGCTGCTGGGAAAGTAGTCCTCAGTGTTGCCTGGAAAGGTGTATAGACCACAGTGCCAGACCCCCACCTCTTTTCTAAGATGGGGACCTGCCATTTTCTGTATCCTCTTTCAGAATAAGGAATGAGGACCAGTGTACTTTTTTCAAATAATCTCCAAGCCTCGAAAAGTTGCCCAGAACACTTTGCCTCTCATCTGAATCACCCCCCATAAGAAATTTTTAACTGACGGAAATAGGTTTTGACCTGTTGAGTGGGCAAAGTGAGAGAAGGCTTTATCAATCTTTGACTGAAGCACTGTTAAAGCTAAATTGTTTGTGAGCAGACACTTTAATTTTCTTCATTAGGGAGGATAAGCCTGACTGGCAGAGTTCCAGTGAGCTGGACGGCACTGTGAAGGAGCTAGAAGCAGCCCCCCCAGAGCCTTGTGATGGTAAGCAGCATGCAGAGCAGCATAGTTCAGTCGCTCAGTCGTGTCTGACTCCTTGTGACCCCAGGGACTGCAGCACACCAGGTGTCCCTGTCCGTCACCCATTCCCAGAGCTTACTCAAACTCAGTGTCCATTGAGTCAGTGATGCCATCCAACCATCTCATCTTCTGTCATCCCCTTCTTCTCCTGCCTTCAGTTTTTCCCAGCATCAGGGTCTTTTCAAATGAGTCAGCTCTTCGCATCAGGTGGCCAAAGTATTGGAGTTGCAGCTTCAGCATCAGTCCTTCCAATGAGTATTCAGGACTGATTTCCTTTAGAATGGACTGGTTGGATCTCCTTGCTGTCCAAGGGACTCTCAAGAGTCTTCTCCAACAGCACAGAGTCAGAGCAGGTGTGTGGAAATGGGAGTCTACCCTCCCCCATGCCTCCACCTCCAAGAGCTTGACTGCATGAAGTACTTTGGGGACTGGGTGGCCCCAGAGAAGAGTGATGGTTAGGAGCATGGATATCAAACTTATTAATGGGACTTCTCTGGCAGGTCCAGTGGTTAAGACTCTGTGCTTCCCAGTGCAGGGGGCATGGGTTTGATCTCTGGTCCAGCAAGCTGTGTAGCACGGCATAAAAGAAAAAAAGTAACTTCTTATTAAACAGTAAGCAAGCATCTCTTTTGAGCCTCTGAATATCCATCTGGAAAGCATTTATACGTGTCAGTCACTGATACTGAACAGTCAGGGACATGGATTAGAGGAAAACGTTACATCCTGGGAAGGGTTGTGTGTGGCATCTAGAAATCTAGGGGAAAGGAGAAACTTGCGCCCACCAGATGGCACCCAATGTGGCATCCACTGCTGGTTGGGGGTGGCCCTTTTCATGCTCTGAATGCGTCTGTTCCAAGAAACTCTAAGAAAACCATAAAAGGCGTCGGTCCCCAAATGCCACTGGTGCTCCTTGTCCCCATCTTTGCAAAAGGCAAAACAATTCATTCTGCATTCTGGGTTTTAGTACACATTCACTGTTCTGATCTTGTTCATGGGATTTGTTTTTCCCTTTTTAGGCACCAAAAACCAAGAAAAGATTGAAAGGTAAGTGGGGATGAAACATCACCCATAAGCCAAAAATAATTCCCCTGCCTTGGGTCCACATGACTTAGAAATGTCTGCCTGAATGTTCTCAGTGAATATCTTTTTTTTTTTTTTTAATATTTATTTGGGCCAAGTCTTAGTTTTGGTACTTGGGATCTTTAGTTGTAGGAGCTAGTACCCTGGAAAAATCTATGGACAGAGGAGCCTAGCAAGCAACAAAGTCCATGGGATCTCAAAAAATCAGACACGACTGAGCATGCAGTCACTAGTTCCCTGACCAGGGACTGAATCCAGGCCCCCTCCCTTGGGAGCAGGGGGTCTTAGCCACTGGGCAGCTAGGGAAGTCCCTTGGTGTGAGTCTTGCTGTTTTCCCTGTAATCCCAAAGGCAGCTTGTGCTTTCCTAGGGAACTCCCTATGCTGCCTCGCTGGCCCTTGGAGTAATTCAGAAATAAACAACAGATGGGACTCAGGGAAAAATCCTTTTGATTGGGCTCTGTATCCAGAAATATCCAGGTGGAGTATCCTGGATGAGGTCTCAATCTATGAGGCCCTAAAGGACTCTTCTTTCCTCCTGAAATCACGGTGGCCCCTTTCCTGTTCCAGACTCCATCGATGATGTCCTTGCTGACCTCCTGGGAGATGAGGGTAAGTACCCCTTCCCCAGAACCCCTTGATTCAGGCTTGCTCTCTCTTTTATTAACTGAGATATAATTCACATAAAGTTCAGTCTTATTATAAAGTGTACAGTTCAGTGACATGTAGTATATTGACAGAATTGTGCGGTCACCACCACAGCCAAATTTAGAACCTTCTCGTCACCCCGTAAAGAAACTCCACACCATTAGCACTCACTCCTCACTCTGCCCTCCTCTACCCCTAGGCAGCTACTCACTTAACTTTCTTTCTGTATAAATTTGCTTTATTTTACATTAAATGGAATCGTACAGTGTGAGGCTTTTGCATCTGGCTTCTTTTCACCTTCCATGTGTTCAAGGTTCATCTGCACTGTAACATTCCTCTTTTTATTCCCTTCCATGGCTGGACAATATTCCATTGTTCTATATGCCCCATTTTGCTTGGCCATTCATCAGTGTATGGACGTTTGGACGGTTTCCACATTTCAGCTAGGCTGTTATGAACAATGCTGTTATGAACAACCATATACAAGTTTTTGTGTGGGCTTATGTGTTCAGTTCTTTCGGGTGTAAACTTAGGAGTTGAATTACGGGATTATATGATAACTCTGTGTTTAACTTTTTAAAGAACCGCCAAACTGTTTCCCACAGGAACTGTACCAGTGTACATTCCCATCAGCAGTGTAAGAGAGTTCCAATTTCTCCACATTCTTGCCAGTAATTGTTTTTTTCTTTCTCATTATATCAATCTTGGAGAAGGAAATGGCAAGCCACTCCAGTATTCTTGCCTGGGAAATCCCATAGACAGAGGAGCCTGGCGGGCTGCAGTCCATGAGGTCACAGAAGAGTCGGACACAACGTAGCGACTAAACGAGGACAACAAATAGCGACCTTAGTGGCTGTAAAGTTAAATCTCATTGTGATTTCGATGGCCATTTCCCTAATGACTAATGATGACTAATGACCTTGAACATCTTTTCATGTGTTTCCTGGCCATTTATATCTTTGAAGAAAGGTCTATTCAGATCTTTACCCAGTTTTCAAACTGAGTTATTTGCCTTTTTACTGCTGAGTTTGTAAGAGTTCTTTTTGTATTCTGGACACAAGTCCCTTACCCTGTGTGTCCGTGTCTGCTGCACCGAGAAACAGGGCTTTGGGGTCAGCGAAGCTCAGCAGCCACCACGTGGCTTGGTCCAGAGGCACAAAGCACGAGCCCGCGGATGATGAAAGTGCGTTGTTTCCGCATTCCTGGTCGGGGGTGGAAACAGCCTCTTGATTTGGCACCAGTTGAGTTGACTTCCTGCTTGGAAATATATGATGCCCTCCTCCATTCAGGTTTTTAAGAGACCTGCCTCGAGGGTCAGTTTCCTTCCTCCAAAAAGGCCCCTCTCTCAGTAGGAAGATGTGGGAGACAGCTTGGTGGGCAACGTGCAGTCCTTTCCATCTTGACTGCAGTTCTCCATGGCCAAATCACATCTTTTATTTTCTTTTTTTCAGCGACACCACCTGAGAAGCCTGTTAAACTAACGTCACGTGCCAGAGATGCCCCAGGTGTAGCCCAGGTGCCCCCTCCCTCCAGGCCTGGACCAAAGTGAGCACATGGGGCCGCCCGGGCATCCAAGCTCCATTTCAGGCTGAATGCTCCTGCCTTTCCCTCCCTCTCCACTCACGGTGGGTCCTGCTTGTAGGGCCACGACCTTCCTGTCCTCCCTTCAGCTCCGGGGCAGTGGAGGACCCTGGAAGGGTGGGAAGGGAACTGAACTGGAGGTCAGAGGTTCTGGCTTCCAGTTCTGCTTACTGTGTGACCGTGGGCAACTCCTGAAGCTCTCTGGGTCTCTGTTTTTTTACCCTCGGAATTAGAGGATTGACCTAGATGCTTGACTCTCAAATTGGTGACTCTCAGATTGTTCTTCTGAACTTTCCCCACAGTTGTGAGATAGGGAGGCACTTTGTGAGCGCTCCTGTCTCCACCTTCATTTTACCNTCAAGCTGCTAGCTCAGCCCTTTTCAAACCCAGCATTCTGCAGCACTCACAGAAGAGGTCGACTCCCCCTGCTCCAGATCACGGGTCCCTTCCTTCACAGACAAGGAAGACACCTGGGGTGACGAGGACTTCACCTTTGGGGCCTACCAGCCGAGCGTGGGCTCCTCTGAGGGCCGACAGTCCCGCCGGCAGTCTGTCAGGTAAGTGCAGAGGCAGGCTGCCTGCTGAGAAAGTGGGGGTCCCCCTCACCCCATCCCACCGCCAGGCTTGTTTGGGAGGCACTAGACTCCGTGGACGCCAAAGGAGGGGAGTGGCCAGTGCCCACCAGTCCAGGCCAAGGGGTTGGGATGGCCCCCCCCAGCAGGAGCGGACCCTGGATTCTACTCCCAGCCTCCTTGGAAGAGTAAGGAAGAGGTGGACTTGACTCAGCTGGAAGCCCTGGGGAACCGGAAACTGCTGTGACGTCAGCTGATCTGCTTCTCTGTGAGGAACACCCAGACCCGGGGGAGCAAGAGTGAACCTTGGGCAGCAGCTTCTCAGACTCAGCTCCCAGGAAGCCCGGCCCTGGGCTCTGCCTTGACCTGCCTTGGTCTCGTCCCAGCTGGCCACAAAATGTTAAGCGAGTAGATGGACTTTTCTGAATTTGGAGTTTTTTTTTTTCTCCCAGTATATATTTTAAACTTTATATTTTGAAATAATTTCAAACTGACGGAAGAGTTGTGAGAACAACTCCCTCCTATCCTTTCTCCAGGCTCCATGGTGTTAACATTATGTCACGTCAGCTTTCGCAGCCTCTCTTTCCATCTCATCAACTCTTAAACCTTGGAACCTGCTGCCACCTGCCCGTAATTCATAGAGTGAAATGAAAGTCACTCAGTTGTATCTGACTCTCTGTCACTATACAGTCCACGGAATTCTCCAGGCCAAAATACTGGAGTGGGTAGCCTTTTCCTTCTCCGGGGGATCTTCCCAAACCAGGGATGGAACCCAGGTTTCCTGCATTGCAGGCGGATTCTGTACCAGCTTAGCCACAAGAGACAACGGCCAAATGAGTGAATGAGTAACGAAATGACTGTTGATGGAAAGCCGAGAAGTGCTTGACCCGGTTGACTTTTCTCTGAATGTGTGTGCCCATGGTTGGTCCTATTCACTGCAGATGGATTTGTCCCTGGTTTTCGTGACTGAATCAAGGTGTTTTGCAGACCTCACTTGGCTTGCTGTGACTCTGGCTAAGCGGGGGCCCAGGCATCCTGACTCCTTAATGTGGGCCCTCTAGTCCCCCTGAGCAGTGGAGGGAAAGGCCCATCAGGAGTTCTTGGGAAAGGCTGCTTGCCCTGCCTTAGACTCCCCTCTTCTCTGTCTTGAAGTAGGTTCTTAGACGGCGGCACAGACCCCAAGGGAGAAGCGGGCGCCAGGCAGAGCACCCCCACAGCCTCCAGCCCCATCCCGCCCAGGAAGGGAGGTGCTGACTGGCTGGGCCTCAAGGACGACAGCTCGGACCTGCTCCCCCGCTCTCTAGGCAGGGAGGCTCGAAGGGGCCCCCCTCGTGTGAGCCAGCATTCTGCCCCCATCAGCCACCCTGCCCCAGCTGGGCTGCCCTCCTCCTTGGGGGCAAAAGCACCCGCCAAGGGTACCAGCCCTCCTGCCAGAGGCAGCCAGGCTGCGGAGCCAGGGGCATCTGAGGAGGAGGCAGATGAGGACTGGCTGAGCCATGCCCTGTCCCGGAAGAAGGCCCAAGGTCTGGCCAGAGCGGAGCGTGGCACAGCCTCTGAGGGCCAGCAATCGGCGGGGACAGCCGGCCAGCTGCCTTCCCGCAGGTAGGGCTCAGGCCGCCGTTTCTCTGGAGAGGCCGCTGTCTCTCTGGAGGGAGGACTCGGCACTTCCGTCAGCAGCGCCCCTAGTGTGCTGACTGTGGGCAGAGTGCAGTCTCTGAGCCGTGCTTCTCCCCTTCTCTGGGCTCGGGGAGAGCATCTGGCTCCCCACCTTTGGGAGCTGGGGGGNGGACTCGGCACTTCCGTCAGCAGCGCCCCTAGTGTGCTGACTGTGGGCAGAGTGCAGTCTCTGAGCCGTGCTTCTCCCCTTCTCTGGGCTCGGGGAGAGCATCTGGCTCCCCACCTTTGGGAGCTGGGGGGCTGTTGATGCTCACGCCCTGCTGCCGAGGGCCCAGGCTCTGGCCTGGTTGGGCAGGAGACCCAGGGTGCCCTCGTGGGACTCACACAGCCTTCCTGGTGCCTCTGNCCTTTGGGAGCTGGGGGGCTGTTGATGCTCACGCCCTGCTGCCGAGGGCCCAGGCTCTGGCCTGGTTGGGCAGGAGACCCAGGGTGCCCTCGTGGGGCTCACACAGCCTTCCTGGTGCCTCCGAGCAGGGCTCTGTCCATAGCGCCCTCGGGCTTGCGGGACACCTGGTGTCCAGTGGCTCTGCTGACCAAGCTAAAGCAGGCAACACGTGTGGAGGATCACTTGTGCTCACTTGTGCTCTTGGGGAGTGTTCGAAAAGACAGTGGCTGCCAAGGGGCTCCTGGGGAAGGCTGTGGAATGTGGGGAAAGACAGGGAGCAGCCCCAGAGGGGGCCGGGACCATCCAGAGGAAGCTCTGCGGCCAGAGCAAAGGGGAGGCTGAGCATGTCACCCCGCCCTGGGGTTGAGTAAGCAAGGAGGGCAGTTAGGACCTGGACCTGAAACCCAAGGGAAGGGAAAGTTTCCTCACTGGCCCCGAGAGCCGAGAACAGATAGGGAAGAGCAGACGGAGACGAGAGGAACCACAGGCGCTGGAGCCAGTGGGCGAGTGAGCAGGGCCTCAGTGGACACTGCGGGCATGGCATGGACCAGAGCACGGCCATGGAGCCCGTGCAGGGCCACCGCTGCTCCTTAGACATTACCAGGTGGTTGCCCCCAGGAGGGCTGCAGAAGGCCAGGGGCTCAGATCGCGAGGAGGATTCCCAAGATGGGATGGTAGCAACAGGAGAAAGGTGGAGGGGGTTGGGAAGAGGGGCGGCCTTGCAGCTTCCCTCCTGGGCTTTGTCCCAGCCCACCCTCATCCATCCCAACCCGGACCTTCTCCTGCCTTCATACTAACAATTGCTTTCTCAGTCAGCCTGCTGCCAGCACCCAAGGGCTCGAGCCAGCAGCTGCCGGGGAGATCCCAGGAATAGCAATGCAAGGGCCATGGCCCCCACCTGCCACCTCTGAGTAAGTCCAGTCCGAGGCGAGGTATAGGCGGGTGAGGCACAGGGGGCCGGCCCGAGCCCCCGTCCCTAGAACAGTGGGCGGTTGTGCTGGACTCCACGTGGTCAGTGTGGTGTGTATGGGATCCGAGACCATGCACGAGACCCACTGAGTCAGGGGACCTGACTCAGATCCCCGTCCTCTTTTGCAGCTGGGACCCTGCTCTTAGTAAACTACCAGCCTTCAGGCCTTTCCAGTCTATGACTTGACCCTGGTCTTCGCCTTTCCTGCCAGACCAGCCCTCCCCTTCTCCCTGAATCCTTCACAACAGGCTGCTCACCTTGCCACCCCCACCCATGTCCACAGGTCCACCGTGACTTGGAACAAGGCCACCTTGGCCCTCCATGCAGGTGACCCAAAGAAGGGAAGAGCCCCTGGAGACCACTCCGGCACCGGTGTGTGTTCTGGTTTGTTTGGGAGGTTAACTCTGGGTGGAGTGGCACTGAGAGCTTCCTTTGCGGGGGGTCCCTACAGACTGACCTGAAGCCAGGCTCTCCCGGGCACACGCCTAGACCACGGGCCTCCCTGTGCCTCCTCATTTCTGTGCTGTTGATTTTTCAGAGCCTGCAGTTGTTTTCCCGAATTCCCAGGAAATCTCAGGGCCATCTGTGCCTGTTCAGGTAGGGAGGGTGAACAAACAGGCGGGCCCATGGGGCAGTTCTCCCGTGCTGAGGCAGCACCTGCCAAACCACCAGGAGGAATGCATTGTCCTCTCAGCCGGCTCCCCCGTCTCCCCACCAGCACTCGGCTGCCTCTCCCAGGCAGGGTGGAGTGCTCACTTGCAGCATCAGTGGAGAACTGAGGTGGCCCCCAGACAGAAGCAGCTAAGAACGCTTCACTCAGCACAAGGCTCAGCTGTCCTGGTGCTCCGTCTAGAAAACCTCCTCCACTGCTGTCCTTCCACCGCCCACGTTGCCCGGGTGCAATAGCTCCTGTGACCCCCAGGCCCGAGGAGGCCTGGCCCCACAGGAGCACCTCTGGGCGGAACCCGGAAGCGCCTCTGCAATGGTGGGTGGGTGGTGGGCAGCCTGCAGGACCCAGAGCATCGCTCTGCATTGCGACTTCAGGCCTGACAGCAGGGCCAGGGTCACCACCTTCTGTTGTAGCTGGAACTCTGTGGGGACCCGCTGTTTATCTGGCCTGCTGGGAGGATGCTGTTCTGAAGGCATGGGGGAGACTCATGTTCCCCAACCTGACCTGAAAGGAGAAGAACAGGGACCATATGACTCTCCAGGCCTCATCCTTGGCCTCTGGATGTCATGACCCTGTCCCCGTCTCCAGCCACAGGTCAGGTGTGGGACCTGGCAGGTCAGAGGTGAGCTCAGCTAGGCCCCTGTCCCCTACCTGATGGGGCACATCCCTCCCCCTCTCCTCCAGTCCCTGCTCCCAGAGTCCCTGGCCCGGAGCCTGCTGCCCAGCCCTGAATACCAGCAGCAGCTCCTGGCGGCACAGGCTCAGCTTCAGAGCGGCACTGCCGAGCTCCAGGCCACCCTTCTGCAGAGTCAGGCCCGGCTGGCGGAGCTTGAGGCCCAGGTGAGAGGCAGAGGGGCAGCAGCTTCCAGGGCAGGGCTGGTGGGAGGGTGTGCCCTGAGGGCTGGATGGCCTCCCCAGGCAGCCTGAGGGACTTTCCACTCTGTCCCCTCCCTCCACGCCATGGCCCAGGTGCGAAAGCTGGAGCTGGAGCGGACGCAGCACAAGCTGCTGCTGGAGAGTTTGCAGCAGCGGCACCAGGCAGACCTGGAGCTCATCGAGTGTGCTCACAGGTACCCCGCTTCTCCAGCCCGGGCTGCCCATGGCTCAGGGCTAGCCCCAGCTCGAGTGCCCTGAGGGGCCCTCAGGGTGGCCGCCCTCCCCTTCTGAGCCTGACGATTGGGTGTTCTGTTGGCAGAAGCCGAGTCAAGGTGCTAGAAACATCGTACCAGCAACGGGAAGAGCGACTGCGGAGAGAGAATGAGGAGCTGTCTGCCCAGTATCTGTCACACTGCCAGGAGGCCGAGCAGGCCCGTGCTGAACTCACGGCCCAGCACCAGCGGCGCTTGGCGGCTGCCACACAGGAGAAAGACCAGGAGATGGAGCGGCTCCGGGAACTGCAGCGGTGAGGGGGGCCAGGGGCCGGCTTCAGGGGTGGCCAGAGGAAGCCAATTGCCCTGAGACCCCAAGCCGTGGGCTCAGCAGCCTCTATACCAAGGCTTGACCCCTTCCTTCCAGATGAGGACTGAGAACTGAGGCTCACCTCACTGACCCATCTCATGTACCCTCCTACCCCTAGTGGGGATCCCCCCACTCCTTCAGAGTAGTGAGGGCATCCCGCAGGGCCCGAGGTCACTGGCTATTCAGGCAGGGCCTGGCAGCAGTGAGCAACCCAAGCGCTAATTAAGCACAGGTGAACCAACCCATCAGCCAGACCACTCGAGGCTAGTGACTGCATCAGCCCTGGAAAAGGTTGTGTGCCTGACTTGTGGATCTGATTGCCTTTCCAGAGGAGAGCAGAACTAAAGAAAAGGCACATGAGGGGGTCAGCCAAGGTGGGCTGAGTCGGCCTTTCCCCACAGCTCAGATTGGCCAGACACGAAAGGGTTGTCGGGCCCCCCCGTCAGGTGTCCTTGGCTGAATAACAAGGAATCTGCCCCCAAAGAGAGGATGTGGCATCGAGGCAGCAAGACAGATAAGAAGGCGGAGGAGCCAGGGAAACGGTGGCAGTGCCTAGTGCTGGGGAGGAGAGGCCACAGACCGCCCAGAGCAGCCCCCTCTCAGATGGAGCTGCCCAGGGTGTTCACGGCGCCCCTCTCCATCCCCCAGGGCCTCCATCCTGGAGATGCGCAAGGACCACGAGGAGCAGCTGCAGCGGCTGAAGCTGCTGAAGGACCGGGAGATCGACGCCGTGACCAGCGCCACTTCCCACACACGGTAGGCTTGCCATCGGGCTCTGCTCCCTTGGCGGGGTGGGGCCGGGGAACCCAGGCCTTCATGACCTGAGCCCTGCCCTCCGCACCCCAGGTCCCTGAATGGCATCATCGAGCAGATGGAGAAGTTCTCCAGCAGCCTGCACGAGCTGTCCTCTCGTGTGGAGGCCTCACACCTCAGCACCTCCCAGGAGCGGGAGCTGGGGATCCGGCAGCAGGACAAGCAGCTCCAAGGTACTGGGGCCCGGGCTCCTCCGTCCTGTCCCTGCCAACAGGAAGGTGGGCGGGCGGGCAGTGAGCAGTCTGTGGGCTGCCCCCAGCGCTGCAGGAGAGGCTGAGCCGGCAGCAGCAGGACATGGAGGAAGAGCGGAGTCGGCTCCAGGAGGTCATCGCAAAAATGGAGGCACGCTTAGGCGAGCAGAGCCGGCTGCTAGAGCAGGTAGGGCCCGTCTTCCTGCCCCTGCTGCAGGATCTGTCTCCCCAGCACTGGGCAGCTGTGCTCTGCCCTGGCCTCCTCGGCGCTTTTCTTTGTCTCTCCTGCCCCTTCCTGGCTTTGCAGGGACTCCCATCTCCCCAGCCTCCAGAAGTGCCCCCCGCCCACCCCATCCAGCCCCTACCCGCTCATCACTGATGCCATCGCTGATGTGACTTTGGGAGAAATGCTCGTCTCCTGAGCTGTCTTTAAACTCCCTTCGTCTCTTACATCTAGAAGAGCAGGCTTTGTGTTTTAAAAAATCATGCCCTTTCGCACCTGTTTCTGCAGCACACGTGCTAAAATAAAATTGGAAGGATATAGACAAGATTAGCATGGCCCAGTGCAAGGACAGGCAGATTAGTTACAATCTAATAAGTGGTGAAAACAATTGGCTGCACTTGTGGGAAAAAAAGAATTCACATTGACCAAACAAAAAAGCAATTCCTGAGAGAATTGATACAGTAAATATTTGATGAATTCAGAAATAGTAATAATCTTTTCTTTTTTTGTACAAAGTTCTAAGATGATACATTTCATTGAAAAAATTAAAATAACTGGCAACAGTAAAGAAAAATTATCCAGTAGCCTGAGGTAGCCACTGATGGCATCACAGATACACTATAGACCTGTCAGTATGTGGACGCAGATGTTTTTATATCCTGAACCATGTTTTATTCAGCCCTTTCAGCGCTTGACTCAGTGCCTGCCTCAAACCAGTCCCCAGGCTCCTTCCCATTTTTACTGCTCTGCAAAGGAGGTGTTTGTGGCATAGCGCGGGAAAAGCCAGATGAGGGTGGTTTGCCCAGCTCCCCGGGGAGCATTCAGGCCTGTCTGGAGAGCAGGTGGAGCCTCCAGGGGCTGGAGCGCTCAGCCCTGACCCTGCTGGACCGGCAGGAACGCTGGCGGGTGCATGCCGAGCAGTCCAAGGCCGAGTCGGCACAGCGCGCTCTGGAGGAGCAGAGGAAGGTCATGGTCCAGCAGATAGCCATGGAGCGGGAGGAGCTGGAGAGGGCCAAGGTGAGTCCAGACACACCGCATTTGGCTGCGTCCCTGCCATCAGGCCCAGGAATGCTCACCGGGGCCCTCGCACCCTCGCCCCAGAGCGCCTTGCTGGAGGAGCAGAAGTCCGTCATGCACAAGTGCGGGGAGGAGCGGCGGCACCTGGCGGCCGAGTGGGCCGAGTTCTTCGCGCAGCAGAAGCTGAGTAAGGAGCGGGCCGAGCGCGAGGCGGAGCGGGCGCTGCAGGTGGACACTCAGCGGGAGGGCACCCTCGTCAGCCTGGCCAAGGTAGGACCCAGAGCCTCCCAGACGGTGGGAACCCCGAGCAGCCCTGCCCCTCTCCCCACCCTGGCCCTCGTGGTCTGCTCCTCCACAGGATGGTCAGCCTCAGAAAGCATGCAGCAGTAATCAGAGTTACCACTCTGGAACTGAAACAACCACAGTCATCGTAGTAACAACTTGCTTTTCCTGCTGCTTTATACTCATTTGCTCTTTTAATCCTCATCGCATTCCCATGACTTAGGTATTCTAGAAATGAAGAAATGGATTCAGAAAAATTGAGCCCGGGGTTTGGCCCGAGGTCTCCCACCACCTCCTCCCAGAGTCAGGGTGGAGTTCAGCCCCAGCAATGAGGTAGTGTGACCTGGGCTCCTCAGAGCCCAGTTCAACTCCAGGAAGGAGAATGCAGCCAGGCTTTGCCATCTCCAGGAGCAGGCAGAGCTGAAGATCAGGGCCAGCGAGCTCCGGGCCAAAGAGGACCAGCTGGCGGCCGAGAGGGAGGCCCTGGAGCGGGAGCGGCAGGAGCTGCGTCTGGAGAAGGAGAGGGTTAGCGCCGCTGCCCAGCGCATCAGGCTGCGTGCGGAGGAGGTGGAGAACATGAGCCAGGTGCCATGGCGCAGCCTGGGTGGGGGGAGTGGGGGGCGCACTGACCTCTGCCAGCCCAGCTGACCCAGGCGGGCTCCCTGCAGGTGGCCTCAAAGAAGTACGAAGACGGGGAGCGGGCCCTGCGTGACGCCCGGCAGCTGCAGTCGGAGCAGCAGGCCCGGCTGCAGCTGGTGCAGGAGCAGCAGGCGCGGCTTCGGCAGCAGGAGCGCCACGTGCACCAGGCAAGGCGCCTCCCAGAGGCTCTGCCCCTGGCACCCCTCCCCGGGACCCCTCCCCAGCCTTCTGCCCTCACTGTGGTGTCCTCCTCTCTGGGGGCTGGACAGGAGCATCTGAGTCTGGCCCAGCAGCGGCTGCAGCTGGATCGTGTCCGACAGGACCTGCCCTCCAGCCCAGTGGGGCTGCTCTCCAGGGCCCAGGACCCTGCAGCCTCTAGCCTGAGTGGTAAGTAACTCTGGGAGGAGGGGACATCGGCTCAGTCCGCCCACTGGGCAGAGCATGCCAGCCACATCCTGCCTGCCCAGCCTGCTGTGTGCTCAAGATAGGAGGCAGCTGAGTTTGTTTTTTTAAAACCTAAGTTAGTTATTTTTATTTCATNGGGAGGCCCTGGAGCGGGAGCGGCAGGAGCTGCGTCTGGAGAAGGAGAGGGTTAGCGCCGCTGCCCAGCGCATCAGGCTGCGTGCAGAGGAGGTGGAGAACATGAGCCAGGTGCCATGGCGCAGCCTGGGTGGGGGGAGTGGGGGGCGCACTGACCTCTGCCAGCCCAGCTGACCCAGGCGGGCTCCCTGCAGGTGGCCTCAAAGAAGTACGAAGACGGGGAGCGGGCCCTGCGTGACGCCCGGCAGCTGCAGTCGGAGCAGCAGGCCCGGCTGCAGCTGGTGCAGGAGCAGCAGGAGCGGCTTCGGCAGCAGGAGCGCCACGTGCACCAGGCAAGGCGCCTCCCAGAGGCTCTGCCCCCGGCACCCCTCCCCGGGACCCCTCCCCAGCCTTCTGCCCTCACTGTGGTGTCCTCCTCTCTGGGGGCTGGACAGGAGCATCTGAGTCTGGCCCAGCAGCGGCTGCAGCTGGATCGTGTCCGACAGGACCTGCCCTCCAGCCCAGTGGGGCTGCTCTCCAGGGCCCAGGACCCTGCAGCCTCTAGCCTGAGTGGTAAGTAACTCTGGGAGGAGGGGACATCGGCTCAGTCCGCCCACTGGGCAGAGCATGCCAGCCACATCCTGCCTGCCCAGCCTGCTGTGTGCTCAAGATAGGAGGCAGCTGAGTTTGTTTTTTTAAAACCTAAGTTAGTTATTTTTATTTCATTTATTATTTTTTTTTATTTTGGCTCTGCTGGGTCTTTGTGACAGCACACAGGCTTAGTTGACCCATGGCACGTGGGATCATCCCAGACCAGGGATAGAACCCATGTCCCCCGAGTTGGAAGGCAGATTCTTGACCACTGGACCACCAGGGAAGTCCGCAGCTTAAAGTCATCTTATTTCTTTTTTTATGCTAGTAATGCATGTTATAGAAAAATAGGTCAAAAATAGAAGGGAAACTGGTTTTTAAAATACTTCCCTCAGGGCTTCCCTGGCAGCCCAGTGTCCAAGACTCCAAGCTCCCAGTGCAAGGGGCCAGCGTTGAAACCGTGGTCAGGGAGCTAGATCCCATGTTTTGCAAATGACTCGGCACAACCAAATAAGTTTTAAAATGGACCATGCTTATATTAAAAAAGAAAAAAAACTACCTTCAGCCCACTCTCTAGAACCACTTTATAAACATTTTGGTACATAGTATTCTAGACTGTCATGTGTATGTTTTTAAAAACAAAATTGAGTTCTTGAGGCGCTAGCCCACACCCCCTTTGCCTGGTGAAGAAATAAAGCTACTCTTTCTCTCTTTCTCCTCCATTAAAAAAAAAATGAGATTGCATCATACATTATTTTGTACCTTTATTTTTTCCATTCAGAAATATTCAGATGGAACATATTTTCATGTCAGTAATTAAACATTTAACTCTTAATCCACATAATTTTCGTTATGAGTTGTCCTATATTTTTACTAATTCCCTACTGATTTTTTTTTTTGTCGATAAGGTAACTAGCACTTCAGTGGAAATCTTTGTATAATACATACATCTCTCCCCGATTATTTCCCTCTAATAAATTTTCAGAATTGGAATTAGCAGCTGAGATCCCAAGAGCATTTTCCGAGGCTTTTGAAAGCTGGATGTGCCCGGAGGGTCGGTCGGGCCACACCCACCCGCAGTGGTGAGAAGGCCCCAGGATCCAGCTCTGGCTGTCCTGGTGTCCCGTCCACGCTGCCCCCTGACCCCGTCCTCTTCTGCCTTTCAGCCACGGTGGCACCTGCCCCCGCCGTTCCTCGATGCAGCCAACCACCGGTCAGCCTGGGTCCCTCACATCTCTACGCCAAGCTGGTGCTGCTGAAACACACAGCTGAGCAGGTAAGCGTCCTTGAGCAGAGTCCACCCAGGCCCACCCGCTGCCCCTGGACTCAGGGCTCCTCGTGTTCACAGTGGGGACAAGAAGCTCAGGCAGAGGAGGGAGAGAGCACAGCCTGGCCCCAGGGAGGGCTGTGCCCACCCCACTCCCGATGGAGAGCAGCGCAGCAGGTGAAGGACAGGTCGCGCAGGCGCTCGCGGTGTCGCTGAGGGAGCATTTCCTACCTGCCAGGCTCTGTGCTGTGCCTTGTAAGCGTTCCCCTCCCACAGCCCTCCCTGGCAGGCATTTTCTCCAGTTTGCAGACAGGCTGAGAGGGACCATGTCATGTGCTGACACGTGGCCTCCCCTGGAGGGAGAGCTGGTGCGTTCCATGCCCCACCCCCGCCGATCCCAGAGCCAGGCAGAGCCAGGACGGGAGAGGACTGATTGATCCGCTGACCCCCAGGGTCCCCTCACACCCAGTCCAGCGATCTGCATCCCTGTCCACAGAAGCGGGTGCAGGAGGGAGCCAGAGGGCGACTGCTCACCCAGCTCTGCCTTTCAGGACCGTGACTTTCTGGAGAATGAACAGTTCTTCCTGGAGACCCTGAAGAAGGCCTCCTACAACATGGTGTCCCACTCAGCCTGAAGGCCCAGCTGCCTCCCTAGCAGAGGCCTCAGACCCTGCAACTGACCCTCTGGCCGCCAGCTCATAGCAGGGGCACCCGGGGGAGCCCCTCGATGCCCAGGGCCTAATTACAGCTCTTCCTATGGACAGGGTGCTGGCAGGTTCTTTACGAGCCCTCCGCCCATTGCTGAGGCAGGTGGGTGCGCCTGGGCCTCTCAGACACCCCAGGAAGCAGTGGCCTCTGGGGAGATGCCATGCTGAGGGCAGGCAGCCCCATGACACGGTCAGCAGCAGCTGTGAGTTTGCTAACCACAGACTTCCAGCTCAGGACCCAGAGTCTGACTGGGCTCTGTGGGCCCCTCAGCCCATGGATGGTTTTAGAATCTTTTCACCTGAGCCTCTCCTGAGGCAGGGGGCTTCTATACTTCTATACACAAGGAGTGGCCGACAGAGAGCATGGGGTCTCCCTGCTTTGGGGATGTAGAGTCGGGCCACACATGTTACAGGGCCTTCTGGCCTCCTGGCTGACAAAGTGGGGGTGCTGCAGGGGCAAGGAGGGCACCATGCCTGGCGCTTTTACCTCGAGTTCTGACGTGCTCTTGGGGCTCAGCCAGCCCGTCCTGCTCTCAGGCTGGCACACAAAACCTGCATCTCGTTCCTAGCTGCCAGGGCCACCGACTCACTGGCACAAACCCTGGGCTCATCGGCTTCTTCTGATACACTCCCCAGAGGGTGACGGGGTGCAGGGAAGGGCGGAAGGCTTTTTTCTGTGCTGTTCACTGGCCACAGAAGCCCAGAAATGGGAACGAAGATGACGGAGCAAGCTTCTGTCTGGGAGGATACAGAGCACTGGGGAACAGAAGGGGCCTCACCCTGGCTACTACCTGAGTTGGGGGGCTTTGCCCTTCTCCATGTACAGGCAGTGGGCCAAAGGCCTTCCAGAGGGCCACGAGGAGAGGGGTGAGGGGGCTGGTAGTTGTCTGCTGCAGACCCAAGGACTCAACTAATAAAATCGCAGTTACCAGAACTTCCCTGACAGTTAAGTGGTTAAAACTTGGCACTTCCACCGCAAGATGGGCAGGTTTGATCCCTGGTTGGGGAAAAAGAAAAATCAGCAGTTACTTCGAGAGCAGCTATTCTCACCTCCCATCAGAGAGGACTGTCCGAGGAGCAGGAAGGTGGAGGGCAGTGCCGAGGGGATCGTGAGTGGGCCCAGGGCGTCTCTGCTCTTTGAGAACAGCCTCCAGCAGGATCTCATGTTATTTACAACCTCTTCCTGGACCCACTGAACTGCTATATCCTTCATGACTGGGTTTGTAGAATTTGCCACAGCTCATCAGAGTTGGAACCTATTTATCAGAAATGTCTGTTCTGTAGGGCTGTTACTTGCTCTAAAACTGGCTGGGACCCTCCAGCCGCCCCCGCTCTCCTGGCTGGACCACAGGCCAGAGGTGGGTGTGATTATCACCCCTACTTCACAGATGAAGGGACTGAGACTCGGAAGGTAAATAACAGCCAGACCTGTGTTTGAGCTGTGCTTGGGCAGTTTCCAAAGCCCAGGGTGCTCAGCCACATCACAGCTGCCTCTTAGAAACGTGTGCTGTACCCAGAGCTTCTGTGAAGTAGAAGATCCCCAACTGCTGCTGGGGTTGGTGCCCACAGCGAGGAGGGGAGCATCCATGTGCTATTAAAAGCCTTGTTGAAGCTTGGGAATTCAGTCCTCTCAACACTCTTAATGAGTTCCCACCTGTGTGGTGAGCCGGGGGCGTGGCCTAAGGTTGGGCGTGGCCTAGGAGAAGCTGGCAGTTAAGCCAGCACTTGACAGATACATGGGTGATCACGGAGGCGATCACAGGTGATGAAACGCTGGAGGCTATGCAGAAGCCCACAGCGAGTGAGTTTAGAATTAGAGGGCAGGTCGATGAGGCTCTGAATGAATACCTTGTTAAAGTTTGAGCTTTCACCTCCGGGGTAGTGGGTATTCAGTGAAGGATTTAAAACAGAGTGGAACCATATTTGTGGGTTTTTTAATGAATATTTTGACGGTGCTGCTGGGCCTTCATTGCTGCGTGCAGGTTTCTCTCTAGCTGTGGTCCGTGGGCTTCTCCCTGCGGTGGCTCCTCTTGTTGCAGAGTCCGGGCCCTAGGCCGCGGGCTTAGCGGTTGTGGTACACAGGCTTAGTTCCCCTGTGGCGTGTGGCATCCTCCCAGTTCAGAGATCAAACCCGTATTCCCTACACTGGCAGGCGGATTCCCAACCACTGAACCACCAGGGAAATCCGACCATATTTGCGTTTTAGAAAACCTACTGTGGCTGTGGGTGGAGCCCAGACTGACCAGAGCGGGCAAGAGTGGGGACAGGAAAGCGCTGTGCCAGATATGGCACGGGGACCCAGTGTTTGATGGAGGGTCAGGAAGGAGAATATGCCAAGGAAGACCCCCAGGTTCCTGGCCTGGGCAATTGGGTGCCCATGAAACAGCCACGTAGAGATGTTCCATGGGCACTGAGTCATGCTGACCCTTTACCCAGTGCCTGGAACTGCTCTGAATCACCGTCCCCAGCATTAAGCTGTGGCGGGTGGCTTACTCATCCCCTTTTCATTAACGTTCTCCTAGGCCACAGGTGGGAGAAGGCTGCTCACNAAAAAACTACCTTCAGCCCACTCTCTAGAACCACTTTATAAACATTTTGGTACATAGTATTCTAGACTGTCGTGTGTATGTTTTTAAAAACAAAATTGAGTTCTTGAGGCGCTAGCCCACACCCCCTTTGCCTGGTGAAGAAATAAAGCTACTCTTTCTCTCTTTCTCCTCCATTAAAAAAAAAATGAGATTGCATCATACATTATTTTGTACCTTTATTTTTTCCATTCAGAAATATTCAGATGGAACATATTTTCATGTCAGTAATTAAACATTTAACTCTTAATCCACATAATTTTCGTTATGAGTTGTCCTATATTTTTACTAATTCCCTACTGATTTTTTTTTTTGTCGATAAGGTAACTAGCACTTCAGTGGAAATCTTTGTATAATACATACATCTCTCCCCGATTATTTCCTTCTAATAAATTTTCAGAATTGGAATTAGCAGCTGAGATCCCAAGAGCATTTTCCGAGGCTTTTGAAAGCTGGATGTGCCCGGAGGGTCGGTCGGGCCACACCCACCCGCAGTGGTGAGAAGGCCCCAGGATCCAGCTCTGGCTGTCCTGGTGTCCCGTCCACGCTGCCCCCTGACCCCGTCCTCTTCTGCCTTTCAGCCACGGTGGCACCTGCCCCCGCCGTTCCTCGATGCAGCCAACCACCGGTCAGCCTGGGTCCCTCACATCTTTACGCCAAGCTGGTGCTGCTGAAACACACAGCTGAGCAGGTAAGCGTCCTTGAGCAGAGGCCACCCAGGCCCACCCACTGCCCCTGGACTCAGGGCTCCTCGTGTTCACAGTGGGGACAAGAAGCTCAGGCAGAGGAGGGAGAGAGCACAGCCTGGCCCCAGGGAGGGCTGTGCCCACCCCACTCCCGATGGAGAGCAGCGCAGCAGGTGAAGGACAGGTCGCGCAGGCGCTCGCGGTGTCGCTGAGGGAGCATTTCCTACCTGCCAGGCTCTGTGCTGTGCCTTGTAAGCGTTCCCCTCCCACAGCCCTCCCTGGCAGTCATTTTCTCCAGTTTGCAGACAGGCTGAGAGGGACCATGTCATGTGCTGACACGTGGCCTCCCCTGGAGGGAGAGCTGGTGCGTTCCATGCCCCACCCCCGCCGATCCCAGAGCCAGGCAGAGCCAGGACGGGAGAGGACTGATTGATCCGCTGACCCCCAGGGTCCCCTCACACCCAGTCCAGCGATCTGCATCCCTGTCCACAGAAGCGGGTGCAGGAGGGAGCCAGAGGGCGACTGCTCACCCAGCTCTGCCTTTCAGGACCGTGACTTTCTGGAGAATGAACAGTTCTTCCTGGAGACCCTGAAGAAGGCCTCCTACAACATGGTGTCCCACTCAGCCTGAAGGCCCAGCTGCCTCCCTAGCAGAGGCCTCAGACCCTGCAACTGACCCTCTGGCCGCCAGCTCATAGCAGGGGCACCCGGGGGAGCCCCTCGATGCCCAGGGCCTAATTACAGCTCTTCCTATGGACAGGGTGCTGGCGGGTTCTTTACGAGCCCTCCGCCCATTGCTGAGGCAGGTGGGTGCGCCTGGGCCTCTCAGACACCCCAGGAAGCAGTGGCCTCTGGGGAGATGCCGTGCTGAGGGCAGGCAGCCCCATGACACGGTCAGCAGCAGCTGTGAGTTTGCTAACCACAGACTTCCAGCTCAGGACCCAGAGTCTGACTGGGCTCTGTGGGCCCCTCAGCCCATGGATGGTTTTAGAATCTTTTCACCTGAGCCTCTCCTGAGGCAGGGGGCTTCTATACTTCTATACACAAGGAGTGGCCGACAGAGAGCATGGGGTCTCCCTGCTTTGGGGATGTAGAGTCGGGCCACACATGTTACAGGGCCTTCTGGCCTCCTGGCTGACAAAGTGGGGGTGCTGCAGGGGCAAGGAGGGCACCATGCCTGGCGCTTTTACCTCGAGTTCTGACGTGCTCTTGGGGCTCAGCCAGCCCGTCCTGCTCTCAGGCTGGCACACAAAACCTGCATCTCGTTCCTAGCTGCCAGGGCCACCGACTCACTGGCACAGACCCTGGGCTCGTCGGCTTCTTCTGATACACTCCCCAGAGGGTGACGGGGTGCAGGGAAGGGCGGAAGGCTTTTTTCTGTGCTGTTCACTGGCCACAGAAGCCCAGAAATGGGAACGAAGATGACGGAGCAAGCTTCTGTCTGGGAGGATACAGAGCACTGGGGAACAGAAGGGGCCTCACCCTGGCTACTACCTGAGTTGGGGGGCTTTGCCCTTCTCCATGTACAGGCAGTGGGCCAAAGGCCTTCCAGAGGGCCACGAGGAGAGGGGTGAGGGGGCTGGTAGTTGTCTGCTGCAGACCCAAGGACTCAACTAATAAAATCGCAGTTACCAGAACTTCCCTGACAGTTAAGTGGTTAAAACTTGGCACTTCCACCGCAAGATGGGCAGGTTTGATCCCTGGTTGGGGAAAAAGAAAAATCAGCAGTTACTTCGAGAGCAGCTATTCTCACCTCCCATCAGAGAGGACTGTCCGAGGAGCAGGAAGGTGGAGGGCAGTGCCGAGGGGATCGTGAGTGGGCCCAGNGGGCCTCACCCTGGCTACTGCCTGAGTTGGGGGGCTTTGCCCTTCTCCATGTACAGGCAGTGGGCCAAAGGCCTTCCAGAGGGCCACGAGGAGAGGGGTGAGGGGGCTGGTAGTTGTCTGCTGCAGACCCAAGGACTCAACTAATAAAATCGCAGTTACCAGAACTTCCCTGACAGTTAAGTGGTTAAAACTTGGCACTTCCACCGCAAGATGCGCAGGTTTGATCCCTGGTTGGGGAAAAAGAAAAATCAGCAGTTACTTCGAGAGCAGCTACTCTCACCTCCCGTCAGAGAGGACTGTCCGAGGAGCAGGAAGGTGGAGGGCAGTGCCGAGGGGATCGTGAGTGGGCCCAGGGGCGTCTCTGCTCTTTGAGAACAGCCTCCAGCAGGATCTCATGTTATTTACAACCTCTTCCTGGACCCACTGAACTGCTATATCCTTCATGACTGGGTTTGTAGAATTTGCCACAGCTCATCAGAGTTGGAACCTATTTATCAGAAATGTCTGTTCTGTAGGGCTGTTACTTGCTCTAAAACTGGCTGGGACCCTCCAGCCGCCCCCGCTCTCCTGGCTGGACCACAGGCCAGAGGAGGGTGTGATTATCACCCCTACTTCACAGATGAAGGGACTGAGACTCGGAAGGTAAATAACAGCCAGACCTGTGTTTGAGCTGTGCTTGGGCAGTTTCCAAAGCCCAGGGTGCTCAGCCACATCACAGCTGCCTCTTAGAAACGTGTGCTGTACCCAGAGCTTCTGTGAAGTAGAAGATCCCCAACTGCTGCTGGGGTTGGTGCCCACAGCGAGGAGGGGAGCATCCATGTGCTATTAAAAGCCTTGTTGAAGCTTGGGAATTCAGTCCTCTCAACACTCTTAATGAGTTCCCACCTGTGTGGTGAGCCGGGGGCATGGCCTAAGGTTGGGCGTGGCCTAGGGGAAGCTGGCAGTTAAGCCAGCACTTGACAGATACATGGGTGATCACGGAGGCGATCACAGGTGATGAAACGCTGGAGGCTATGCAGAAGCCCACAGCGAGTGAGTTTAGAATTAGAGGGCAGGTCGATGAGGCTCTGAATGAATACCTTGTTAAAGTTTGAGCTTTCACCTCCGGGGTAGTGGGTATTCAGTGAAGGATTTAAAACAGAGTGGAACCATATTTGTGGGTTTTTTAATGAATATTTTGACGGTGCTGCTGGGCCTTCATTGCTGCGTGCAGGTTTCTCTCTAGCTGTGGTCCGTGGGCTTCTCCCTGCGGTGGCTCCTCTTGTTGCAGAGTCCGGGCCCTAGGCCGCGGGCTTAGCGGTTGTGGTACACAGGCTTAGTTCCCCTGTGGCGTGTGGCATCCTCCCAGTTCAGAGATCAAACCCGTGTTCCCTACACTGGCAGGCGGATTCCCAACCACTGAACCACCAGGGAAATCCGACCATATTTGCGTTTTAGAAAACCTACTGTGGCTGTGGGTGGAGCCCAGACTGACCAGAGCGGGCAAGAGTGGGGACAGGAAAGCGCTGTGCCAGATATGGCACGGGGACCCAGTGTTTGATGGAGGGTCAGGAAGGAGAATATGCCAAGGAAGACCCCCAGGTTCCTGGCCTGGGCAATTGGGTGCCCATGAAACAGCCACGTAGAGATGTTCCATGGGCACTGAGTCATGCTGACCCTTTACCCAGTGCCTGGAACTGCTCTGAATCACCGTCCCCAGCATTAAGCTGTGGCGGGTGGCTTACTCATCCCCTTTTCATTAACGTTCTCCTAGGCCACAGGTGGGAGAAGGCTGCTCACAGGAGTGTTATGTATATATCTGCTGATCTTTCTTTTTCCCTTCATAATGATAAACAACTCCTCAAGGTCATAACCTAGATGTTCCCTGTTGAGAGAGAGAAATATGGTTTCAAGAGTTTCTCATGTTTATTATTTGCTTCAAGTTGACACAGTTGGGAATCCCTGCTTGGGCTTTTGAATTAGAACCCAGTGAGTCCCCCTCTTAGAAGGTTCTAGGACAGTGAGAGAACTGAATGTTTTTCAAAAGTAAGAAATGATTGGAACTGCCCTGTTGGTCCAGTGGTTAAGACTCCCAGCTTCCACTGCAGGGGGCATGAGTTTGATCCCTGGTTGGGGAACTAAGATCCCGCATACCGTGAGGTGTGGCTAAAAAGCAGAAATAAATCATCTTTTAAAAGAAAGTAAGGCATAATGGAGAAAGAGGAGCCACCTGATTGACCAGCAAACTCTGTGCCTCTGCCCTTGGAGGTNCTCATGTTTATTATTTGCTTCAAGTTGACGCAGTTGGGAATCCCTGCTTGGGCTTTTGAATTAGAACCCAGTGAGTCCCCCTCTTAGAATGTTCTAGGACAGTGAGAGAACTGAATGTTTTTCAAAAGTAAGAAATGATTGGAACTGCCCTGTTGGTCCAGTGGTTAAGACTCCCAGCTTCCACTGCAGGGGGCATGAGTTTGATCCCTGGTTGGGGAACTAAGATCCCGCATACCGTGAGGTGTGGCTAAAAAGCAGAAATAAATCATCTTTTAAAAGAAAGTAAGGCATAATGGAGAAACAGGAGCCACCTGATTGACCAGCAAACTCTGTGCCTCTGCCCCTGGAGGTCCCATGAGTCTTCAGTTCTAGAGGGGCAGCCTGGGGGTGGGGGTGGGGGTTAGAGGCCAGTAGAAGAGGATTCAAAACAAAAGTAAAATAGCAAAGGAAGCAGGTGTAAACACACAGGACGTTAAGAAGGTGCTGTGCTCCTGGCCTGAGGCATGGTCCTGCTGTTGACAGAACTTTGGGCTCTGCTGTTGACCAGCAAGGTTTCACAAATTAATAAGCAATGACTCCTTCAGGGCAGAGCTGGGTCTTACTGGCCTTAACAGATAGCAGCTGCGCACTGATGGTGAGTTCAGCTGCTGTTGATGAAAACCAGATTCAAGGTGTGGCCACTTCTTGCTGGATGAAGAGATCCCTGACACCATTTCTGTGTGAATGTGAGGATCAAGCTCCTGCTAGTGCCAGAGCAACTGAATGGGTCACCAGCCCTGGCTGGGACATCAGGGAAGCCTTCCTGAAGGGACAACTTGACTGGATCTAGGAGGTAACTTAGCAACAGGGGGAAGGCAAGGAGGGCAAGGCAGAAGGGTCCGCACGTGCAAAGGTCCTGTGCAGGGGAAGAAAAGTGCTAAGTAATTGAAAAATGAAACCAAGTCCCCATAAAAACGTGTTCCCTTACCAAGTTTTTAATTAATCTCTCAGTCCAAAACTTTATTCCCTTTCCTTTACCTTCTGACCTCAATCCTGTGCTAACTGGACACTGATCAAACAGTCAGATGACTAAAACTGCTGCTGTTGATAACATCGGTAATATACTAAGATTGCTACTAGAGATAGCACCGTTAATGTGCAAACTTTGACTGTTTCTCCAGGACAAGATGAGGTAAAAGACCCCCTCAAGCCATGGACCACCTGGCTAGAGAGTTGTAAACCAGAAACATCCAGATACCCAAAACTTCAATTAAGAAATGTCACAGGGGGTGGGGTGGGGAAAAAGTCACAAAATGATGATTAACCCAGCTTCATTCTAGACTTAAAAAAAAAACCCTCCGAACTCAAAGACCAAGTTGGGGTAGATCTGAGGCTTGTCTCCCACTCCCCTCCTTGGTGTCCGGCAATAAGTCTTTACTTCGCCACAAACCAAACCCACTGTCAGTCTGGCTCTGCATCATGGGCACACGAGCCCTTTGCTGGGTTACCAAAGGGTTGGTGTCATGGAAGCCTGAATTCCAGGACAGGAGCCAGAGCAGAAGCCACTCCAGGTCACCTGGGGTATCAAGTTTTATCTTGTTAGAACCAGATCCCAAGAACAACACAACCCTGCAAAGGTTTCAGTTCAGTTGTTCAGTCGTGTCTGACCCTTTGCAACCCCATGGCTTGCAGCATGCCAGGCTTCCCAGTCCATCATCAACTCTCGGAGCTTGCTCAAACTCATGTCCACCAAGTCGGTGATCTCATCCAACCATCTCATCAGGTAGAGGCAAAAAACTGGAGGTAATCAAAAGCTAACACATATACCACAGTTTGGGAGGAGGAAATGACAACCTATTCCATTATTCCTGCCTGGAAAGTCACATGGACAGAGGAGCCTGGTGGGCTACAGTCTACCAGTTGGGAAAGAGTTGGACACGACTAAGCAGCTGAATACACATACCGCAGTTTGGTCTTCCCTGGGGGCTCAGACAGTAAAGAATTCACCTGCAACGCAGGAGACCCAGGTTCCACCCCAGGTGGGGAAGATCCCCTGAAGGAGGAAATGGGAACCCACTCCGATATTCTTTCCTGGGACATCCCATGAACAGAGGACACTGGTGGGCTACAGAGTGTAGGGCAGGACTGAGCGACCAACACTTTGCTATACCACAGTAAGTGCCTTATATATGTTAATTCATGTGATCCTTAACACCCTATATGAGATAAGCACTATTACTACCTACTTTGTTTCCAAATGAGGAAAACTGCAAAGGCGAAGGGAAAGTCACATCCTAGAATATGAACCCAAGCAGGGGGACTCCTGAGTCCCTGCTCACAACCTCTACTGCTGCTTGTGCAGCTACACCACTGCAGGGGCTGAGGACGCCACCTCCAGGAGTCAGATGATCCTTGAGAACAACACGTGTCCAACTTTGCGACGCCATGGATATCCAGTCCATGGAATTCTCCAGGCTAGAATACTGGAGTGGGTGGCCTTTCCCTTCCCCAGGGGATCTTCCCAACCCAGGAACCGAACCCAGGTTTTCCAGTGGTCATGTACGGATGTGAGAGTTGGACTGTGAAGAAGGCTGTGAAGAGCGTCGAAGAATTGATGCTTTTGAACTGTGGTGTTGGAGAAGACTCTTGAGAGTCCCTTGGACTGCAAGGAGATCCAACCAGTCCATTCTGAAGGAGATCAGCCCTGGGATTTCTTTGGAAGGAATGATGCT